>VYXH01011863.1:54590-67215 GCA_013397275.1 Burhinus bistriatus | reverse complement strand
GATGTTGTAGCACTGCAAAAAGCTAAAAAAAAAAAAAAAAAAATCCAAACTTCAGCTTAAAGTGATTTTGAAATTACTTTCGTTGTAAGGCTGTTTCTGAGTTTGTGGGAGACTTCAGGTCTGTCATGTTCAGCAGCAAGGCTTAGTTACTCCTAGTGATCTGCTTCAGGTTAATAGAGACTGTTTTTGTCAAACCTGACTGCTGGTTACATATTGGCCCTCTCTATTTTGTGACTTTTGGGATTCTTGCCTAAAATTGTATCGTATTTATGTTTTAATAACCCAACAGAACTCTACTGTTGAAAAGAGACTGCTGAAATAGATGCCGAATGTTTTGCTGATGGCCTGTTGATTTCCTTAGAAAGTGTTCAGGCTATGTAATACTGTAGATCTTGGTAAATATTTTCTACCTTTTAAAAATCAGGTGTGTTACACAATATGAAATGGTAATACTGTAAGAGCTTCCCAGTCCTGTGTCTGATAGCTTAATCCATTACTATATCATAGGATCTGTAATTGAAAATCGTTAATTTTGTCAGCAGATCTAAATTTTTTTGGTAAGCTCTCTCTGGCTGAGGCCTGACTCTTCTGAGCCTGTGAAGATGGCAGGTTTGCCCCATAGACTGAAAGCTTCTTGAATTGTTGAGGCTGGTAGAGGGAGATTCATTCCCACTAAGAATATATGCATCTAAAAATAAAGTCTGCTTTGCATAGCATTCATAGCTTTCTTAATCAGTGCTGTAGAAATTGAATTTTAGCCTTGTGTTACTTGACCAGAGAGGTACCTCTGCACTTCTGCTTTCTGGGCAGGGCTCCCTTAATTACTGTGTTTTTTATATACTACTGTAAGTTAAGTTGCACTATTTGAAACTCTGAAATGCTGTTTGTTAGTTTGTTGCTTGTGGGATCTGTCGGGTTTTTTTCTGTGTATCAGGATACGTACTGTGCAAACCATATACTTAAATAGGAAGCTGCTTCCTTCAGCTATTGCATTCTGTCCGTGAGTCGCGTTGTCTGCTCG
The DNA here is from genome assembly GCA_013397275.1 of Burhinus bistriatus. NCBI lineage: Eukaryota > Metazoa > Chordata > Aves > Charadriiformes > Burhinidae > Burhinus > Burhinus bistriatus. Next base: position 66,194 of record VYXH01011863.1, on the reverse strand, counting down.
GGCTCTTGTTCTGCTTCCTTGAAAGGGAAAATCCCATTTTGACCCCAACTTGGGTTCTCTGGTGGCAATGCCAGATTTTACAGTTAGAAAGTGGCAAAGCTTGTTGCGCTTCCATGCAATTAAAGCATGTTGAGATGGTCATCCCTGCTTTTCTTGGGAGGAAACAGTGGTGCTATTAGGGGGTGGAATGGTCAGTCTCAGCGCTCTGCAGGGGACTGTGTGGTAGCAGGGAGGTTCAGATTTATGCCTCAGCCCAACTCAAGAGTTCCAGCACCTACAGGCTTGATTTTTGGGTGGACTATACGTGATTGCTGTGCTGTTTGTATTGGTCTGAGGAGCAATACCCAGAGAAACGTGGATTTTCTTTCTAGGGTCCTGAAAGGCAAAATCTAAAACTTCTGTTGTTGCCTTAAAAGTGACCAAGTCAGAGTTTTGGTTTGGATCCTGTTCTTGAGTCCTGAGTTCAACCAGCTCTTGAGTTCTTTGGGCTGGTTGCTGGAGTCTGGTGCTCTGATAGGGCCTGAATTCCCCTTGCTAGCTGTTCGCAGTGCCTTTTGTAGGTGTAAGTGCTGCGGCATGGTGGTCTGTCTGCTTGATTTTTTTAACAAACATTTTTCAGAAGATTGATACTGGTCCCGTATGTTACACCTTGCCCATAAGAATGTCTTGGAAAGTGTGTACTTGCCAAGCCCAGTGACACTTTCTGCATTATTCCAAAAGAGGAATAGTTATTAAAAAAAAAAAACAAACCAAAACAAACCCCCAAACCAATCGGGTACTGTGCTACTGAGAAATCTTGATAACTTTTGTACCTATCCCCCTTGCTACAAAGGTCTTTCACAGCCAGTGGCCTTTTAAACTTGTAAATAAAGGTAATGAATTATAGCTTGTCACATGTATGAAAGAGAAAAATTAGAAGTTTTCCTGTAATTCTTTTTGCTGCAGTTTTAAACATGCTGAAATTCTTTCATAGCACGACTGCCTTGTCATTGAAGAATGCTTTCAATATTACCATTTGAAAATTTCTTTTTCATGAGATGTAAGTTTTCTTGCGTGTATAGCTTCTAGGAGTACTCAGGGTTTTCTGTGGCATAATGAAAGTCTGGAAGTTGATTGATGATTTGACTTGCTGTACAAGTAGTTTACCCACGTTTTTATCTAACTTAATAAACTTTTCCAAAGAGCAGGATGATCTTCATCACCTGTGACAGGATTTGTTTCTCCTGATGTTTTAAAAGTGTAGGCAGATGTTAAATAAGCCGTAGTTCTAAGTGTGTGTGAGTGAAAACCTTTATACAAAGGGAGAGAGAGGGGGGAGAGTTCTCATTCTCCCCAGCACAGCCTTTCCAGCTTGCCTTGGGTCTGCTCCTGTTCAGCTCTTGCAGGAGGGAGGATGGCCAGCGTGTTGAGCCATGCTGCTGCAGGGGCTGCTCACTGAACTGATTTGCCCTAAGCATTCTGCGTGCCAAATTAACACATCACCTGTGTGATCCATCTTTGTGATGAGGCAGAAATCGTATACTGGTGGTTTTGGCCATAGAGCTAAGACAATAGAGCAATAGTTTTTATTCTGAAAAAGGCATCTTCAGACTGTTGGCGTGAAGCCTGGTGACCTTTGTGTTCTGATCAAGTAGATCTTCAAAACAGTGTCTCTCCAGCTTGATTCCTCCTCCGATAAATTGCAGTGCTGCTTCTCAGAGCAGCTTACGGCTTCCTTTGAGACTCCTCAAACTGTTGGTTATGCAGGACTTGCTTTGGGATGCAATTTTATCACATCGGCAATCTGTAATTTAACAGATGAGATGTCAAGTGCCAAGTTCTGTGTTGTCATAGAAATTTATTAAGCTGGCAAGCTCTGCTGTTGAAACAGCTTTCCAGTGAGCTACAGTATAAGCCAAATGTTAGGGTTAGTTTATTGCAGTTCTTTGTGTGTGTTGCTCATTCACAATTGCTTGTTTTGATGTGTACAGTTGAGCGCATATACTTTCATGGTAGTGAGGCAAAATATTGCGGAGATGGTTAAAAAGCACTCCTTTTTTATAAACTTGTGACTGATGCTTTGAGTGATTCTGACCTCTTGATTGTTGCATTGTGGTATCTAATTCATTATGCATCTCATTTTCTTCTTTCTCACAGTGCTGAAAGGGTAGTCATTCTTGTGATTGAGCTGTTTGCTTGCTCTTTCAGACTGGCAAAATGCAGAAATGAATAAATGTGGTTGGGTAGTTTGAAAACAACTAAGCTTGTGTTGTCAAAACTGGAAAATAGTTCTTTTTCTGTGTGGATATAGTGATGTCAAATGGTTTCTGTATGTTAACCTATGAAATATGTCTATATTATCAAATTCTATGTTAAACTTCATTTTTCTTGTTTGCCAAGCTAGCCCGTAAGCAAAAATAAAAAAGAAGCAGCTCCGAGGCATAATGCCGAATTCTTCTAAGATTGAAACTTTCTACCCTGTAGTGTTCTAGTGGAAGTAGAAAATACAGAGAAACCACTAACTGTTTTTAACACCATATAAACAGCTTGAAGATTTTTTTTTAAAATTAGAAGAAAATACTAAATCCAAAAAACTGATTTTAAATGAACTGGTAGTGTTTCATAGCAAGTTAATAGCAGTGCCTGGAGTGTAGCTGTAAGGTTGGTACAGAGCTTAAATCTAATGTAATACTGTCTTTCAGGTGCCATGTTTCAGAACAGAGGAAGACAACTGAGAAAGAAGAGTTGAAGAAAGTAACACAGAACCAGATACAGGCTAATTGGGGGAAAAAAAATTAACCTGTCTCTGAGGTGACTAAAGGGGAATAATGGTGATTTTGCGCCGGGCTCGGCCGCCTGCTTCCGCCCCAACCAGCAATGAATCTTGACTCGCTCTCGCTGGCCTTGTCTCAAATCAGCTACCTGGTGGACAATTTAACCAAGAAAAACTACCGAGCCAGCCAGCAGGAAATACAGCATGTAAGTAAACTAGTGATGCTACAAAAGAAATTTTGGATAGAAAAAATGGGAGTGCCACATGGAGTATCTCTTTCCATCTGAATTGTACTCTGCAGTGCTCTCATGTGCATTACTGTGTACTGTTTTCTGCGATGTTGAGAGTTGCAGCTTGGGTCTCTGATATTCCTGTTGGTTTCCTCTGCCAGGTCATGGAATATGGCAGCTCAGAGCTGAGACCAAGTATTAACTTTGTAGGTGAATATTAGGATTAACTGCTGCTCTTGGAGCATGGTATGCAGAGTCTTCCTAACTCCTTCAGGTTAAATCTTTCAACTTTTGGACATTCATAGAAGGCCAATTAGGAGTGGGAGGAGAATATATACATTAACTGTTCAGAGTTGTTGCACTGAAAGCGTGAGTACATGGTTACTTACTCCCGAATGCTTTCACTTACCTCGAATGGAAGTCTTTTGCTCTTCATCTTGTTTGATGAAGTGTGGCTTGGTGGTGAAGCCAAGCTGACTTTCTTGGCCCTGGGTTTTCAGAAGGCAGGCAGAGTAACTGCAGATTGAAACCCAAATATCTAAGATCTGAGCAAGAATTCTGGTTTAACTGACCCTTTTAAAAATAGCTCTGACTAGCAGGATGGACTGAAAAGCATTATCCGCAGAGGAGTGCTTAGGAGGAAGTGAATGTTACTGAGCCAGTTTTAGAAACTGGTTTAGTTCAGTTCCCAGCAGACAGCTGAGCCAGTTAGACTTTTTTTTTTCTTACACTAGTGCAGTCCTGCAGTGATTTGAATCAGATTAGGAGGCCAGAGAACTTAAGCACAGTGAGTTTCTGGTAACAGCTGACTTCTTCAAAAGTGCATTCGTTACTTATCTTGAGGTGACAGGGGGTGATTTCAGCAGTATTCACCGCCTAAAATGGTCTCGTAAGCAGTGGAGATGGAAGACATCTCTTGTAACTTTTGTTAAGTTTCCACGTTTTTGCGAGTTCAGTACTTGAAGAGGGCTCACCTGAGATCATGCTGTCCTTCCGATCACTGTTGGTTTCAACAGATGACTTCTGCAGCAAGGTGTGACTGAGGTATGATTTGCAGATCTGTCATGAACACTTACATAAAAGATAATAAACATTGATTTGGGAGAAGATATGGTTGAGCTGCAATTCAGTTGGAATATACATCTCTAAAACGGGGAAGGATTGTTCCTTACCCTTCATGGCAGGCCTCTTAGTCTGTATTGAGAGGCTGGAAACTGCTCTGTGGAAATGGCTGTTTTGTCTATTTTTGGTTGTAAGACAAATCTAAGATTTCAAGACTAAATTCCTAAAATCTCCATGATCCCTTGTCTTTTCTTTTTTTTAAATTTCCTGGTATTACTTTACTTTTGTGGCTGCTAGTACAATTTTTGCTTAGATAGTTGAACAGAGTATATGTGCATGCTTTAACTCTTTGTCTCACAGTACACTGCTTGGTGTACGTTTTTGGCATAATTCACTCAATTGTACAAAGCTTGTATCTAAGCATACAGAGTATGTGGAAAACCATACTTGGAGCTGTTCTTGTCACAACTGACAAAAATGACACTTGCCTTTAAATGTATCACTCACAAATGTAACAGTGGCAAAGCTTGAGGAACTAATTTCTGCTTAAACGTGCTTTCAGTAGTCATTTAACATAGGTGGTACTTTAAGATTGCTTTAAAAAAATAGAATGCATGTTAAAAAAACCCCACCTTTTATGCATTTGTTGGAGACACATTCTAGAGAATGGCTTCCCCTGAAGTGAGGTCTTGTGGTCTCCTTTTGCTGAAGTGGTGGTAAGGGGAGCCTGGTTGGAGAGAAGGAAGGGCTTTGCAGACAGATTCATGTAGGAAAGCAAAACTTTTCTGGATCTAGAAAAGCAGAGGTGGTTTTGATCTAACCCTATGTTTACCTAAACAAAATCCAACTAGTCTCTGTATGATAAATGCAAATATGAGTGGCTCAAACTTTATCCTCACAGAGTGGTTGAGGTTGGAAGGGACCTGTGGAGGTCATCTGGTCCAACCTTCTGCTGAAACAGGGTCACCCAGAGCCGGTTGCCCAGGAATATGTCCAGATAGCTTTGGAGTACCTCCGTGGATGGAGACTCTACAGCCACTCTGGGCAGCCTGTGCCAATGCTTAGTCACCCTCATGGTAAAAAAAAAAGTCAGTCTTTACAGATTATTTTATAATTGGGTACGCTGTCTTGCAAATGTGTATGAAGGCTGCCAGTACGGAGGTTTCTTTCAGCTCTTTCTACAGGAAAACTAGCAACTTTTGTTCCCTGTTCCCTGGAAAAGCTTTTATGTGAATGTAGAGTTGAAAGACGCTGCACTGAACTTCTAGCCTTCTCTTCCCCTCCTAGCCATATGCTAAATTTTCAAATTATCAACCTCGTGCAATTACTTTTATGCGAGGAAGCAATCTTAATTCTGATGCAGAAAAGTTTTGTTGATGGCTTTAGTATATATCTGCTTTGATGACTTTATCTTGGTCATGGCACCAGATAACTCCCTAGGAAATTGATCCAGCTTCATGTCAGTCTTGCTAGCACATCTAAATCTACATATTTAATGGGGATTACCTAAACAAATTGCCTGTTTTCTGAAGTGTGAACTAACTAGTAGAACGTGCTGTCAATTCAGTTTGGCTGCCTTTTGCATCAATCTGAGCATCTTCCTACCTAATCATGGGGAACAGCTGCCTTCAAAGACAGCGCTGTCAACAGTGTGTTATTTACTGTGGACTGACATACAATGTGCATGTATATTCTAGCCTCTGGTCAAGGAACAGAGCTGTATCCGACTTGAATGTTTCTTTCCAGCAGAACAAAACTTGGCAGCCACTGGAATAGGCAGGCTGCGCGGGAAAGGGAAGCATAGTGTCAGATAATGGAAGAGCTACTGAGATGAGAACAATCAGAAACAGCAGAGCTGGAGTGGACACAGCCTAAAGCAATGCTGTTTGTCTTTTTGCACAAAGAAACTACCAGCAAACAAGGTGGGCTTGGTGGAGGCAGTCAGAGCGTAGGCAGAGCTCCTGGTTTGTACTGGCACAGGTTGTGTCTGTCCTGCAGCTAGAAATGGGGAAACAATGGCAAAAATTTTGCTGGTAGACAAAGGTTGGATTTGATGTTAGCTGCTACTATTTGGACAAAAGAAGCAAGCTACTGGTGATCGTGACTTCAAATTTCTGCCAGTATGGATTTTGTTAAAAACAAGTAACGCTGTCCAGTTAGGTGAGGCTTAAAGAAGTGAATAACCTGAAACAACCTGAAGGTGTACTTCAAACAACAAGCTGATGAGCTGGTCTGTAGCCAGGAGTTAAACTTAAGGCAAATAATAGGGGATGGTAAGAAAAATGAAATATTGTTGTGAAGATTTTGTAATGAGTGATAGGTGTTGCAAATTAACAAATGTGGATCACCTATTTATGAATGAGGTATAGAATTCAGTTGAATAAGCTTTAGTGACAGGGGAAAGACTTGGTAAAAGGTCTCAGCTGCAGGTGTTCAGCATGTGGTATTTGATTTTAAAGCTTGCTAATTAGCAAGTTTGAGATGAGCTTTTTTCTTTAGATAGCAGAAAACACTTCCTGCATAGTATTCCCTTATGTCTTAAAAGACCCTGGAGTAATGGCAGTCAAGTCAGTCATGACCAGGAGACAAGGTAAAAGCTGCCTGCGAGGTCACTGGGGATGCTGTACAATGACTTGTCTCTGGGATAAATTCCTGGTACCTAGGCATAGCACAGAGGTGCAGGCTGTCCCAAGGCTGTAATCCTGTGGAGTTAGGCACTGTAGCTGTGGGAAGAAATGTGAGACCACAACACTGTGTGGATTCTGGGCTGCTTTGGTGGCAGAGAAGCTTGAAATCATCCTTTAGGTTACTTGAAAACCCCTTTTCACTTAGCTTTTTAAGAGTAGTAACCATGAAATGCATGGCTTCTGTGTCAGTGGCTTGTGTCTAGATTCTTTATCTCTTGGTTTATACTTTTCATTTGCGGATAGGGTTAATGACTTGGTTTCTAGGTTACTGATTAAAAAGGAACATTCTTAGCAGTTTTGCTAAAACTGTAGATCACTTAACCACTAGAAGTACCGCTGTATCCACAGTACTAGACCCACATCTTGCTCTGTAATGACTGACTGCTACCAAGTTGGTTTTTTTATTTTTTTTTTTCCAGATTGTGAATAGGCACGGTCCCGAGGCAGACAGGCATTTACTACGCTGTCTATTCTCGCACGTGGATTTCAGTGGCGATGGTAAAAGCAGTGGCAAAGATTTTCATCAGGTACAGTTTGCACTGAGGCATATGCTCATTAGTTTTGGTTGCTAAAAATCTGCAATAGGATTTGATCCATTTTTAAGCACAAAGGCAGGTTAGAGGTAGTAGCTTCAAGCGAACTTCTTTTCTTGTGTATGGCCTTTCAACTGCAAGCACCTTTTGCCAGTCCTCAAGTCAGAAGACTACAAACTGTTGATATCTGACTCTTACAGTCCCTCAATCTGGAAAAACAGATGGCTTCAGTACAGTTGCTCTTTCTACCATGTGCAGTGCTCTACTTTGAAAGCCTGTCTTTGTCTTAAAACTTTGTCCAAATCCACTAACTGGCATTTCTGGTGCTGGCTATGTCTGTTCGCAGGAGTGTTTTCACCATTGAGCAATCTTGCCACATAAAAGGGAATCAGATATTCTCAGATAATCTAGTGCAGTGTGTGAGGATGCTCACAGAAAATGAAACATTGCACACACGATGGAGAATGTTTGATTGCTTTCTCAGTCCTAAAAGAAAAACGAAACTAAACCTGAAGAAAACTTGAAAAGAAACTAGTTAACGTTAATGAGAACTTAGGCACTTACAAGACTTAAGTACCTTTATCTTTGTTTAGTTCTACTGCACAGAGTGAACACCAGAAGTTTTGTTTTATTGTCCTGCTACAAAACAATACGAGTGTTCAAGTTATCTTGTTCTTTTCAGACTCAATTTCTGATCCAGGAGTGTGCGTCGCTGATTACAAAACCAAACTTTATCTCGACGCTGTCCTACGCCATTGACAATCCGTTGCACTATCAGAAGGTTTGTATGCTTCTTGAAGGGGATCCCCATGTCAGAAGCTGCAGTGAATTGGTCTGTAGGAAACTAGCTGTTTTTCCCTTGTGTTTTTCCTGGGTTTTTTTGATGGCTAAGATTGGTTGTACTAAAGTCTTCAAAAATTGAGCTTGCCCAGAAGTTGGGGGTTTTTTGTTAAACTGAGCAAGTTATTCAATCACTCAGAATGACTGCAAACTAATTTTAAAGCCTAATCTACTGTTAATACTTTATGGCGTGTTTGTGGCAGCCAGAACCAAAATAAATCATCAGTGCTCCTGTTTCTTTCAATATGAAAGCCATGATGGGTGTTTAATAGTGAAAGTGTGAGATACGTGGAAGTCTAGATGTACCCAAAAGTAGTTCCAAAGATGCTTTGTTTAGCCATGTAAGTTGTGTTAACCTACAGCAGAATAGTTACTAATATTCCAGACCTGCAAATGGACTCTAGATAGCCTGCCGTGTTACAAATGAGACTAATCATATAACAGCTTCCATTTAACTCTTCTTACCTGTTTCAGAGTCTAAAGCCTTCACCCCATTTATTTGCCCAATTGAGTAAAGTCATCAAATTAAGTAAAGTTCAAGAGGTAGGTGAACATTTATTTAAAAAATATTTTAAAGTTTTTTGGCTAAGTTTGTTAGAAAGGATGATGTCCGCTTACTATGATGTTTGTTCTTGTTTGTAGGTGATTTTTGGTCTTGCTTTACTGAACTCTTTCAGCTCAGATCTACGAGGTTTTGGTAAGTGCAGCTTCCAAAATACTGCAGCCAGGGACACCTTTTTTCTTTTTAAGCAGTGGGCTGTCTGGATGGATAGATATGTGCCTGTGTGACCTGAGTAATGCCAGACCTTGCAATCAGGAGTGCTGTTGAAGTCTAACAATAATAGATAGCAGTCATCTTGTCTTATAAGAAGTTGGAAGTCCCTCCCATGAATGACTTGCTAGATAATGAAATCAAATTGAGGTACTGTGATATTGTACCTTTTAGTTGTTCGTTAGTATTTGAGTTCTGAGGTATGGATTATTAGACTTCTATTTAAATCTGAACTATTGTGGCTTGTGGTAAACAAACTCAGATTAAGAGAATGGTATCAAGCTAAAAAGAGTCTTCATTTTAAAAAGAAATTTCAGGTTTTGACTCTAGTCTCTTTTGTTCTCAAAAGCTGCCCAGTTTATCAAACAGAAACTCCCGGATCTTTTGCGCTCTTACATTGACGCGGACGTCAGCGGAAATCAAGAAGGTGGCTTCCAAGATATTGCAATAGAGGTCCTGCACCTTCTCCTCTCCCATCTCCTTTTTGGGCAGAAGGGAGCCTTTGGGGTAGGACAGGAACAGATTGACGCTTTCCTCAAAACATTACGTAGAGGTAAGTGTGGTGGTGTTCAGGAAGCCATGGTGAAATGCAAACTTTGAAAGGGTTTTTTGTAACTTACTGACAGTGCAGACAACTCGGCAAACCTTTGTAATTCCAAAGTGACAGAAAGATACTGTTGTTGTGGCATGTGGCCATAATATGGTGTTTTTCAGTGAGCAGTAACATGGTCTCACATTTGATTTTTTTGAAGAGTATGTTGTGATAAATAGGTGTTAATTAGGGGATATTCAAGTCTGTGTTTGCTTGCTTGTGTGGGATGGTGATTGTGGGTCTAACTAAAGCAACCCAGTGCACTGCAGTTGAAAAACTTGAACTCATTACAGTGTAAAGAACATGTATTACCATTTCAAATAGGTGGATTTTAAGCACTAGCTTGTTTATATTGGTGCAAATCTATGAGGAAACACTAGCACAGTGAGGGAAGTGCTTTTGAATAAAACTGGTTCATTTCCTGGAAGCTACCGTGGTCCTTGTGTGATAGCAGGGGATGTTATCGATGTGGTAGTCTCTTCCTTTCTGAATCAACAGTGTTTGCTGTAAACCCATCAGAATAAGGAGGATTTGGACTTGAGAAGCCAACTGAATTTAACTCAACCCACTCCTTGCTTCTGCACAGACCTAGAGGAAGGCACCCTTTTTACAAGAGCGAAATATGTTTTGTTTAAGTATAACTTCTTAGATTGTACTTACTTCAATGAAGATTAGTGTATTAGCTTCTGTAATTCCCCTCATTTTGCATTGGGAAATGGGGAACTCTTCGCTGAATGGCCCTGAAGGGCATGGGGACATTATGCATCACCATAAAGATAACGCTGCCTCAGGAAGGCCTACCCATAAGGTGTCTTTGGTGCTTTCCAATGTGAACAAAACTCCTACCAGCGCATCTGATCCTCTCGTTCCTGTGTCTCTCTTAACTTTGCTTCCCTGGAAAGGAAGAAGGGAGTGGTCTGCCTTTCTGTACCCAAGCGCCTGGTTTAGATTTGCTAGGCTTCCTAGACTCAGTAGCAGATCCTTTGTTTCCTAATACTTCCTGATTTGGAGGAGAGGCTTTTGCTGTACTGCTGTATTGTTTCCTGCTCTGTGCTTTTTTTGGATGACTGCTGTTAGTGACAATCTAGTTCTAAACTTACCACCAGCTCAGCTGCTGGCCCTTTTGGGCAGCTGGAGTGAACCTCTGTGAACCTAGTTGGTTCTACATTCTTGTTCTCTAGGAATATCCAAGTGCCAGTAGAGAACTGGGAGGTGGGCTGGAGGAATGCTGCATGAGTGCCGCCTTGATTTCTGCAGCAGCAGGAAAACTAGCACAGCAGTCAAGTTATTTTGAGTAGTCACTTGCATGCAACTGGTGTTCTGGGTTTTTTGATGCTTTTTTTGTTCCTCTTGCCTTTAGATTTTCCCCAGGAGCGTTGCCCTGTGGTGCTTGCACCACTTCTCTACCCTGAAAAACGGGACATTCTAATGGACAGGATCCTGCCTGATTCTGGAGGGATAGCCAAAACAATGATGGAGAGTTCTCTGGCAGATTTCATGCAAGAAGTTGGCTATGGCTTTTGTACAAGGTTTGTAGGAAAATGTAATTTTCAAGCATCTTGGGGGGTGGTGATTTTCTTTCTTGTTTCCTCAAACAAAAGTTAAAGAACACTTAAAGTACTAAAATAACCAGAAGCTTGTTAACTATTATGAGGTCATTTGTTTTGATTCCTGTTTTGTATTTTGCTTTCTTCTAATGTGTATAGTATGTCTGAAATTGGGTAGGATTTTGTCATGGTAAGAATCATGGAATTTTTAGAGCTGGAAGGGACCTCTAGAGATCATCTAGTCCAACTCCCCTGCTGATGCAGGAATGCCTAGAGCACATTACTCGGGACTGTGTCCAGGCGGGTCTTGAAAATCTCCAGAGAAGGGGACTCCACAGCCTCCCTGGGCAGCCTGTTCCAGTGCTCTGTCACCCTAACCCTAAAGAAGTTTTTTCTTATGTTTGAATGGAACTTCCGATGTTCCAACTTGTGCCCGTTGCCCCTCGTCCTGTCACTGGGGACCACTGAAAAGAGTCTGCCTCCATCCTCTTCCAACCCACCCTTTAGATACTTATAAGCAAGAGTAAGGTCTCCCCTCAGCCTTCTCTTCTCCAGGCTAAAGAGTCCCAGGTCTCTCAGCCTTTCCTCA
>VYXH01011863.1:10409-53736 GCA_013397275.1 Burhinus bistriatus | reverse complement strand
TAAGTTGCCAACCCCCTTTTCCAAAGAATGTAAACTTTCCTTTTGTTCCTGAGGTCCAGCCAAAGTTCTCTATTTAGCCAGGCTGGTCTTCTTCCCCGTCGGCTCATTTTTCGGGACATGGAGATGGCCTTCGGCCTTCTCCTGTGCTTTTAAGAGTTCTTGCTTAAAGTATGACGAGCCTTCCCGGGCACCTTTGCCCTTCAGGACTGTCTCCCCAAGAAGTGCTAGGTAAAGGTATTCAGATTTCTTGTAAAGGTTTTATAAGAATTTGACCATCATCCTTTTTTTTTTTTAAGTAAAAACAAAGTGGCTAGGTAGGTGTAATTCCACCTAAATCCTACTAGATCTTTGGAAGAACTTTGCTCTTGTGACAGACTCCTCTTAGCTCACTATCCACCTGAAATAGATTACAGAAGAACTAAAGATAATGGTCTCACTACAAGAGAGTTGACTAGCAGCAGCTTTCTGTTCATATTGGGTTTTGATCAGTGTGGTACACAGTGTGATTGAGATTATTTGTAGGTGTAGAATCTAATTATGATAGTGAATTGCTGGCAATAAAGCAGAGCATCTTGATAGCTGTATCAGTCTTCGCCTACTTATGCTTGTTTTGGTAAAGATACAGCTGTCTTAAACGCGCCCTGGGTTTGTGTGTAAATTCGTAGACATACATTACCCACATCTTCATTAGTGTTCTGTTTTCAGACTAGGTGCTTTCTGCACCTAGTCTGAAATGTTAGATGGGCAACTCTGTTAACTTGCCTTGCTGGAGCTGCGTGAAGGGGGCCGTCATCCCTAGAGCTGTGCGGTTTGCAGGAGTGGCGTCAGCAGGACTGAAGATCTTTGCGTATAGCACCTAGCACAAGTGTTGCATTACATGGGCTATTTGTTTATATATATGGGTGAATTGGAATAGGTACTGGAAAAGTGGAAGGAGAAGCTAGATTTTAGTCAGAAGCTGTCTATTGAGTTAATTTGAATACATTAAAGGCTTATTTCCTGCTGTATATCTGCTATCCGCACAAATTGGGCTCAATTTTTGCATGCTGTTTTTAAGGATTAAGGGTAGTGCTCTAGTACTGGTGGTGGTGACAGGAACCTGCAAGTGTGGCCGGTTTTGAAGAGGGACTTAGTCTTATCCCTCAGGATGAACTAAATGTGTTTTTTGATGGAAGATTCATGTAAGAAGTATAAGCTAAGAGAAGTAAATGAATCTGTATTTTAAAAAACAGACGGTTTTGGGGAGGTGGATCGAATCTCAAAGATATTAACATAAGTTTCTGTTTGTACAGTGAAATATGGAAACATACAATACAAATGTGTTGGAAGATAGTGAAAATTATTTCCTATCTTGACACGTGGCTGTTAAAACCTTTTTCCTGATCTGTATTGATGTTGTATAAATCTGAACTTGTTGCCCTAGTTATGAAGTGTTCAAAAAGTGAAACAAAATTTGCAAAAAGGCCTTCAGTTCTAAAATTGGAACTTAAGCATCTGCTTGTTGTTTGCTCTTTTGGCTCTTTTAAGTGACCTCTGATCAGAGACGCCACGGCTTGCATCAGGCTAAAAGACATACTTTCCCAGCTTACCTTTTGAACAGTGCACATCAATTTGAAATGTGCTTTCTCAGAGCCTTTTTTTTTAACTAGCAGAAAACTTCAGTCCTTGAAGCTCTGTATCACAGGTCAATATGTGGAGGTGCTTTTAACAGAAAACGGTGCCAAACGTACCCTCTGCTTTTCCTTTGGAGTATAGCCTGTGAAAGGTCTCTCACTTCAGGAGACCTAGCTTTGAAATGAATACATGGCACAGTACATTTCATGGACATATTTGCGTGGACTTTCTATTGAATTTCTCTTCTTTCTTGTCCTAGAATTTTGTTATGTTGGATCATTTGACTAACGTAACTGAAGTTGAATAAATGGTCGTATTTTATGGTCTGCAATGAGTTTCTCCCAGAAATCTGTGCTGTCCCAACTGTACTCACAGGTCTTGTTTTGGTCTGTCTGTCTTATGTTGTGCCATAGTGAAACGTGCTTTCTTACTACAATCTGTGTTTTGTTGCAACTTAGTGTTGAAGAATGTCGCAACATAATCATGCAATTTGGTGTTCGGGAAGTCACGGCTGCCCAGGTTGCCAGGGTTTTGGGGATGATGGCTCGAACTCATTCGGGGTTGACGGATGGTATTCCATTACAAGTGAGTGGACTACTGGGGTGGGGATTATATATATTTTAATCAGCAGAAAATGCTAGTTACTAGCTTTTAGTAACCTAAAAATTGCTTTTATTATTTAATACTTAATGCTTCTAACTGTCCTGATGTAAATGTCTATAATACATTCTTGAATGAAAGATTCTCAGAAGTGTGCAACTGGTATCATTACTGGGCTGAACCTCTGCTTACCTTCATAGAGCAGGGAGTTCTGTAGTTAGTGGCTTTTGAGACTGCTTTATTTTTAACCAGTATTTGATTGAGTGTATTTAACTTGCAGTCTATTTCGGCTCCTGGCAGTGGGATTTGGAGTGATGGGAAAGATAAAAGTGATGGAGCACAAGCCCATACCTGGAATGTGGAGGTCTTAATTGATGTTCTTAAAGAGCTGGTAAGTTTTGTGAGCACCTTGGTCTTTTATGCGGAATATCTGAAAGAAGGGCATGTCTCAGTGTGAATATAAAGCTTTTTAACCTCCTGGCAGTCTGTGTGGCTTTGAATCTCATTAATGTAATTGTGCTGCTGTATTTAAACGATTGGTGTGTTTTTTCCTCATGAGCAAGACTGTTTTGAGGAATTGTGGGAAATAAAAGCTGACTGAATGGTGAACTTGGATGCAACTTGAGATTTATTCCACACTGCTCCCACGTATTCCAGCATGTGTTCTTTGAGTGTTTTTGTGTTTGAACTTATTTCTGACAGTGGAAAGCTTTGTGCATCAGGCACCTTGTTTTGAAAAGCTTCTCACTGTAGGCATTAATGATGGAAAAGAAACAAAATATTTTTGTAGTCACTCATTCCAAAACTAAATGCTTCTTACGTACGATGACGCTTTAGAAGTAGGAAAGTTTTTCCACCACTTTATAAGCAGCAATTTTTGTAATTAACTCAGTGAAACATGAGTACCATTTCCTTTGCCTACCTTATATTGTGTGACTTTTTTTTTGTTGTATGTTCCCTCTAATCTATGGAGGAGTCACTGTTTTATTTTTCTAAATTTTGGAACATACAACTAGCTTAGTCTTTGGTGCTCACCTATCTCTGAAAGGAGTGGGCTGTGTTCCACAATGGCTATCGTTCCCTCCGAGCTCCCTCATCCCTATGGTTTCACACTATTGCTGGAAATCCAATAGGTGCTTTGCAAGTACTTGCAGCGTACATTCTTCAAAAGGAAATTCTGCTTGCTGGCAGGTCAGACCCTTTTGCCTTTTATTGGAGGACATAGAGAAGCCTACAAAAGGAAAAGGAATGAGTTAGCATGCTAAGAAAGGAGCTATGTGTTTGGGTGGTTTGGAAGGATAGACACCTACTGCTTGCAGTGCCGGGGGAAGTGCAGTCTCACACTGGTTTCAAACACACATCAAGTTCTCACAACTATCTAAATCATGTTTGCTTTCAACTAAAAGTGGAGTGGATGCTAAGCTGGATAAAATACTGATGAAGAGGGGCTCTTACAATACATTGCTGAAGACTGTAATGTTCAAGGCTGACTGCTCTCGTTTTTCTGGTTGCAGAATCCTAGCTTGGACTTCAAAGTAGTAACCTATGAATTGGACCATCCGGGATTTCAGATTCGTGACAGCAAGGGCCTCCATATTGTAGTGTTTGGCATCCAGAGAGGACTAGGCATGGAAGTTTTTCCAGTTAATGCCATATACAGACCTTGGAAGCATGCGGAGGGCCAGGTAGGTTTACCAATGTTTCTGCTGTGTCTGTACAACACTTTCGAAATTCCTGAATTTCTTGAATGGCAAACATGGATTGGTAATGTGAATTTTTAGGCAAGCCACATTTGAGAACTTGGCCTGTGTTACTGAAGTACAGTCTGTTCATTGAACAGTGTCTGCGCTGTTTGGGAGGAGGTGATAACTTGCTATACATGTGGGCCAATGCCTTCGGTTAGCAGAGTTCTGATGTGATGCGGCTGAGTATAGAACTTGCTGCATGGCTGTGCTCTGAGGTTTTTACTTGGTTATGGAAAAAGACTAGAGCTTTGTCTGCAAAAACACAGTTTTGTGCAAACAAGTACCCTCAGTGCACCTGTATCTCTCACTTTGGGAAATCCTAGGAGGTTCAGTCTTAAATAAAACACATTGATAATAAATCCTGGCTCATCTCTACTGCTTAGTTGATTTGCGTTGTTGTCAGAAACATGGCAGTTGATAAAGTGGAAGGAACCCGAAACTCTAAATGTCTAAACTATTTTTGATGTCTTCTATTCCAGCTCTCCTTCATTCAACATTCCCTCATAAACCCTGACATCTTCTGTTTTGCTGACTACCCTTGTCATACTGTTGCCACAGATATCCTGAAAGCACCACCAGAGGATGACAATCGAGAAATTGCTACATGGTAAACCTGCTCTCTCAGCTGCTTTTCTTACATAGATTTAGAGTAAGATTACTTATCTGGTCAAATATGGCTTTATCTTCATGCAGCTAGATTTATTTGTAGCTATGTGCACATCAGCCGTTAGTATTTGTTCCATGTTTGACCAGCAAAAGTTCCCATATTATCAGAACTTCCTATGTACTGCCATAATATCTGAAAATGTACTGCCAGTTCTTGCTTTTTATTGGAGCCTTCTGGCTGTCTGGAGAATTTCTGTTAATGTATTTTGGCAGATACTGTGACCTGAGAGGAAAGGTATGAATTTAAATCTGTCTATCCTCGGATTACATCAGAGAAACTTGCTCTACGTGTATAAAAGAAGTCCTGGCATTTAAATAGTAAATGTATATAGCTATTGCTGAGTTAGTGCATAAAACTGACTAGTGTGACTTCCTGAGCTGACCTTTACACCCCTTCTTTTGATATAGCTGTGTAGCTGATGTCAGTGAAGATACTTGCTTCTATTTCCACTGTATGACCCAAAATAGGGAATTGGAGGATGAGGATTATGGGTAAAGTGGGAGAAGGCAGCAGTGGTTACTTGTCTGTAAAGTAGACAAAGCAAGTAGAACATATTCACCAAGTTTTGCAGGTGGGGACTCGGAGGTGTTTTAAAAAGTGTATTCTATTTCTGGAAGTACTTTTAAAGTTAAATGATCTAAGTCACTCGCCTTAAGCTGAATTATTTTCAGCATCAGTTTTCCATTCTCCTTCTTACCTCACAGAATGAGAAGCTCTTAAGTTCTTAAATTGGCTTGCCAAAAGAAGAGTATTTACAGATAAGAATGCTCTTGTAGGCCTAATTGTATGTGGTAAGAGCTGCAATACCAGGTTGTTTGCAGTGAATGTTGCTTTATATCATCTTACAGCTGTTGCTACAAAATACTTGAATCCAGGATCCTGTAGGCTAACCACTTTGTAACTTTTTTTTGGGGGGGGGGGCTTGTCTATTTGTTTTTTTTCTTTTGTTAGGAAGAGCCTGGATTTGATTGAATCTCTGTTACGATTGGCAGAAGTGGGGCAGTATGAGCAGGTTAAGCAGCTCTTCAGTTTTCCTATCAAGCATTGCCCAGATATGTTGGTATTGGCCTTACTGCAGATCAACACTTCCTGGCATACCTTGCGCCACGAACTCATCTCCACGCTTATGCCAATTTTCCTTGGCAACCATCCCAACTCTGCCATCATTTTGCACTATGCGTGGCATGGACAGGTAAGTATTTTCACTGAAATGTGTGCCGGTAGTTTGTTCACGTGACTGAAAGCTTGGTAAATGGGTTGAACAGTTAGAATGACAATGCTTGTATTGGTTTATGAACTCGGTAATTTAAAACCCAAGAGGTAAATTATCAGTGCTTTGTGCAAAGTAATATGAGCTGCCTCCTCCCTGTCTTGAAGCAAATTGTTGTGATTTGATTTTCTTTGGGGAAATGTATTTGGAACATAGAAATAATTTTCACTGAGAAAATATTCCTGAAAAAGAGGGACCAAAGTTAAGTTTGACTTTGGTTAAAACTGAAAGGTTAAAAAAAGTTGACCAAAGTTTGATTTTCTTTTTTTTTAAAAAACAAAAGAACACCAAAAAATCCAAAACAGCAACAGCCCCCCACCTAACTCCCAACCTCACACATCTAAACTGTAGAAACTTGAAGCAGTAAGAGGTGAGAAAGTTTAAACCAAAATAATCTCCATTGTACTTGCTAAAAAATGGAGGTATAAAGAAACTACTTACACCATGAGTTTTAAGAGCCTAGCGTGTTTTCTGCGAACTTAGGACTGGTTGTTGACCTTCTTCAGAGGACACTTCCATGTAGAGACAGGGTGACTATGTTTGCCCATTAAAAGTGTGGGATTTGCATACAAGTAGGCTTTTATGGATTTACCTTTTAGTATGGCCTTCATCATTGTGTCCACTGGTAGTTAAGCAAATAGGAGTCATAAGGAGAAACTTAAGGCAGAGGAAGCCTCTGGGGTGGGAGCGAATCTGCATTAGGAAACATATTGCCCTGTTTAAGTAGAGTTAATGGTAAGAAGCTTGACCTCTGAGGTCTTGGTCCGCATTCACTACAAAATTAAGGCTATGTGCTAGCAGAAATGCTATGAACGTTTTATATTTTTCCTGATGAAAGTCTTTAAATTGAAGAATGGGGCTGTAGGATACAAGTGATGTGCTCTTTGCATAAGGTCTTGAAATGGCAGGATATGCAATTTTTCCACAGGGTAGACTTCAGAATAAAGTACAAAATTATGGCTGCTATGTGACATGCTGCTATTCCACAACTTGAGGATGTTTCACTTCCCCAGATGAGGGAACCTTTAAGCAAAACCATTGCTGCCATCAAAATCTTAGTTGTTTTGTAGTTTAAAATTGCCTCTGTGTGAGCAAAGAACTAGATACTGTGTTTTCCATGTTAAGGTGTGATGTTGCAATTTTCACTCCAGGACATCATGTCAGGCATAACATTTTGTAAATGATTTGCATATTCCAAAAGCAGTTTCTCTGCAATTAAGAGGAATTAGGCCTGTACAGTGGTAGGAAAGAGATGGGGATGTACACACTTCCCATTTGTAGTCATTCTGCATCCTTTAGTTGTAGCTCCTGGATAGTTTATTACTGCACAATAAGAGCCCAACTCAGAAGCTAAGTTCTGAAGCTAAAGAGCAAATACGTTTGCATGTTAAGCTTTAGAGGTAAAATATCCTCCTTAATGGTCACAGAGTTGATTCTTTTCCTAGACGCATGAAGTACAATCCTAATTTAATTCTCCTTAGGGTCAGTCTCCTTCGATTCGTCAGCTTATCATGCATGCAATGGCAGAATGGTATATGAGAGGGGAGCAGTATGACCAGGCAAAACTGTCACGTATTCTTGATGTGGCACAAGACTTGAAGGTGAGTTCTGCAAAACACTGCCAGTATTTCCTGTCTGATGTCTTATGCAGACTTGCTCATCTTTTAACAAAAGGCTAAGCTTAACTTAGATGTGACTAATTTAGTAAGAATTACTTTGTTTAAGCATGTCTGAATTCAGTTGTTGGTGCTGTATGTCATTTTAAAAAAAAAAACAAACCCGAACACACACAAAAAAAAAACCCCAACAAAACCAGAACAGCCTATGTTCATGTTACTTAAGTACTTTTCAGCTGAGGTGTGGTATCTGACTACAGATGCTTTCTAACCTGTCCAGCTGTGAACCCCAGATATTTTACTTGGTGTTTGCAGTCGAGTTGGTTATCGTGGCTTAGCTGACAAGTAACTTGGGAAGCAGTATAATAGAACTGCTCGCTTTGTGAGTGTGCTGTAAATCCAGGAAGAGCTTTGACTGTTTTAACCTTGAATACCATTGAAATGGGAATGTAGAAAATACCCTTCAGGCATTTGTGTGAAGGTGGCACTGCAAAGCTTAATGGAACAGGGATTTCTTAAGAATACTACTACTTCTCAGTTGTTTACACATTCACAAGTGAGACTGGAAGTTTTGACTGACTTCTTTGAGGCCTTTATTGCTTCCTAAAGTTAGGTGCAAAATAATTGGGTGTCTTAAAGTGCAAGAGCACCAACTGCTGCTTGAAGTCAGTTTTTGTTGTAGCAGTTAACTGTGTTCAAAGACAAACACTTTGAGCAGATACATTCAAAGTAGCTCTGAAGGGGTTGAGGTCTGTTTTGCAGGGAGATGCTAGGCTCTTCTGATTAATTTTGTTGCAGTATCAACTTGGTAGTTCTTGGCCACTCGCTGGTGGATTTTCATGTAGAGGAATTTAAAACTGTCAGTGCAAGGTAGCTTCAAAGAAGGTAGGGTCGTGCTTTTAAATGACAGCTCTTGCTTATTTGTCTCATGAGCGAGCTATAAGTAAGTCAAGCTGATGGTACCAATCTTTTTGTTGACAAAGAAAGCATAGCAGCATGTGATAGCAAGACTTCTTGACTAAAAAGTATATGGGGATTAGAAAGAAAAGAAAGGAGAAAGGGTATCCTTGTGTCTTCACTAGTAGTCTTCTGATTTTTTTTCTTTAGGCCTTGTCAATGCTGCTAAATGGTACTCCATTTGCCTTTGTTATTGACCTTGCTGCACTTGCCTCTCGACGGGAATACCTCAAACTTGACAAATGGCTCACAGATAAAATTCGGGAGCATGGGGTAAAGCAGGATTTTTCTTTTTATTTCTGCACTCTATCAGTGACTAACTGAAGTCACTTTAACAATTTTGTAAGAAGTTTTAAAGTTGTGGAAAGTGTCCATGGTCTGATAGTTCAAAGTTTTCACTGAACTATAATAGCTTAGTGCGATTCTTTCCACAGTGCAATTGCCAAGTTTGAAATAGTGGCTTGGATGCGGTTTGGGAGATTAAGATAACATTTTTTCCTCAGGAGCCCTTCATCCAGGCCTGTATGACTTTCTTAAAGAGAAGATGTCCATCTATCCTGGGTGGCCTTGCTCCAGAAAAAGATCAACCCAAAAGTGCTCAGCTTCCTCCAGAAACCTTGGCGACGATGTTGGCATGTCTGCAAGCTTGTGCTGGGTAAGGATTATATTGCTTACACTGAATGTGTATCTGCTTGCAACTTGTTCACTGGCACATGGTCACAGCTGGTTTGGAATTTTACATGAAGGATGGGGTTAATGAGAGCATGTAAGCTTGCATGAATAAATTCAGTAGTATGGTTAATTTTGCACTGAAACTTCTGTTGTAGACTAGGTCACAAGAGCTTGAAAGTGTTCTTGTCTTTGTAATCAAACAGTTGAGGTGATCTTGGTAAGTGTTGGGATGGCTGGTTAGTCAGATCCTGGGTTGTTAATGACTAGATACAGGGCCATAATTTGGACTAAAAGGAATATAGACCATAACTACAGAATGGGACAGCATCCTGGAAAACAGTGACTGTACAAAGTATGTTGTGATTGTATTAAGCCAATACCTTGATGTGTGGTTACTACCCTAGCAGAAAGGGCTAATGCAATCCTTATGTATAGGAGAAAAGTGTTAAGTGGTGATTGTAATGTAATTGGGACTGAAACTAAATGTGTAATGTCTGTTGTCTTCATTTGAGACAGTCTCAAAGTAGTCAAAGGATGTAAGATACCTTAAGGTCTTTTGCAGATCAGATTGCTTAGCTGAAGTCCAGAAGAAAAAAGGGTGGGTCCTAGAGAGCTGTGTTTATCTGCTAGAGGGAGGGGTAGACTACAGAAATATTAATGGAAACTGAAATGGGACAAATCAATTTTGTGTTAATGTTTAGTGAAAATGACTGTTGTAAAATACTTGCGGTGTCACTTCCTAATACTGTCAGACCAAGATGGTACTTAACTGCAGCAATATTTCAAAGATAACTAGGTATAGCATAGTGCAACATACGAGACGGACAGAACGCTGGAGATGGTGTGGGTTTTGGTGTTAAATTTTGACACCAAAAGAGGCTGGCATGCTTGAGTGCACATTACCTGATCTAAGGCTTATATTATGTCCCTTGGCTTAGCCAGTGCTGTCTTCACAGATGAAAGAAACCTCTTCAAAGGTATCCAGGATGATTCCTGTCTCTGGTGTCAATTCTAAGAAATGAGTATCACCACAGGGTTGTCACAATGGGTATTTGAACTGGAAGGGAATTTGAGGTACCTGTAAGATTTTGAGAAAGGAGTCTCCTGACTTCTACTGGGACCTGTGTGATTAAACTTCAAAATGCTGTTGCAGTATTTTTTGTGAAATACAGTGATCGAGCACACCTCTTGCACTGAAAAGATGGCTGTTATTTTTCAATGTGAAGTGCATTGTCTGAGAATATAGTTCACCAATTAACTTAGATTCATTATTTCTCATGTTACCGTGTCCAGATTTTAGAAGTTTAATAGTTAACTGTAGGCTTGACTTGTATCTAATGTCACTGTGTTCTGAATCTTAATGTGTTACCAAGTTTTATTTATTCAATTAATTCCAAAAGCCACTAGTTCTCTACTGGCACAATTCTCTCAGCTTTTGGTTTCTTTTTATAGCTCTTTGTATTCCCTTTTCTGCAAGAATGTGACCTACTTGCAGTCATTTTCTGTTAGTTATTCTCTTTGAGCTCTAAAAAGAAAATGCTTGGATTTCTTTCATGAAGCAATTGCTTTGATTAGTTTAGGTTTCAGTCACAAATGGAAGCAGGTGTTGTAAAGACTGGGAGATAAAAATCACAGTAAATATTAAATACATCTGGGAGAGTAGTACCACTTCACCAGCTGAAGTCTGCCATCTAAATCTGTTGATTTAGAAGCCTGCTCTTTAGTTAGGCTGTAGCTATTTCTTGTCCCATTTTGTGTCCAGGGAGTCACTTTTCTTAGAACATGTAGGGTCCTGGTGGCTGAGACTTTATTTTTGGTGCAATTTGTTCATCACTGGTGAGCACTGCAGTTGTGGCATCATGAAGCAGTGAGGCTTCAAAAAGAAATGTGTTCCTTTTATTACTCAGTGTTTTTAAAATGAAGTCAGGGTAGTTGCAGGTACCACAGGCTGACCAAGCGTGGGATTTGGTGACTAACTGCTTATGAGAAGTCCTTCTCTTGAGGAGCTGCAGTGAGTTGAGAGGGGCAGCAGTGCCTCTTCCATGCCGTCATGTGCAGCACAGTCCAAGTGTGTCAGCATGGGGAATGGTCATTCCTTCTCAGTCCCTGCCTCAAGGGAAGAGGCTTCTGGCTGCCTGTGCCTAGGGGAATGAAAAGGCCTTTCCTTGCTCTTTAAAAATGTTTTTTTTTTTTTTAAAAAAAAAAAAAGCAAGAGATGTGAACTTGTTATTCCAGCAAGCTGGAGCTGTTTTAAGCTGACGGTTTTGTTCTTCTGGCGCTGGCTGACTGTGGTCCCTGGCTCTCCTCCTTACTTGTGTTTCAAAGCTGTCCTTCTTCCAGTTTTTCCCTAGTTCTCTTCCAGATTAGGTTAGGTATTGGAATATATTTTTACGTAGAACTTGAAAAGATGAACTTTTTCTTCTAAGATGTAGTTATCAAATCATGCACACCTACTTTCTTCATATCATTTGCCTCAAATGCATGGGTTTTTTTGTGAAAACCCTGCAGCTTTGTACTATCTAAAAATATTGTGATGTTCACATCTTGATATAGCGGTGTGTCTTTTGACATGGTAAAAAAAAATTAACCTTCAGTCTGTCCATAGATGGCAGTATATAAAGTTAGTGGTTTGCTCCAAAGCACAAATGATCACTGTAAGTATCAAACTCTAAGGTTGTAAGCCTGTCTTAGTCTTCATTGTGGGCTCCATATTATCTATCTACAGCAGACTGGAATTTATTTTACTAAAGCATGCTATAATACTTAAGCATAAAGACTGCAAATTTAACTGTTACAAAAAAAGGGGAGGGCAGAAGACTGAGGGTGGTGACCATGTATGGACTCAGCTCTTCAGTCCCCAGTCCCATTCCCTGGGTAGCTGCAGTGCTGTGTGATCTTGGGATGCCTCCTGCATCAGGAAAAACTGTGCTGCCTGTTAGTTGGTCATACATATATTTAAATTTTGAGATTTCTGAGGCTGTGGTATTGGGGTGTAGGCAGATACATATTGTAGATACCTAGCCTACCATGTGCCATGCTCAGAGCTCTGTCTTCAGGTCTGGTTGCACTTCTCAGAACAGAAACCCCTTTGGGTGTTTTTTTTGAAGGTAGGTTTCTGTATGCTTTGATACACACACACACACACACACCCCCCCCAAGCCTCTTGCGTTTAAAGTCTTTGACACTAGGCCCTGGTGAGAGGACATTAAAGCATGTAAAGGAATCGGCTTGTGAAACAGTTGATAAAATGTTTGTTGCTATGTATTGGAGACATGCTCACCTATGGTATCTCCCCAGATTCCCCTGTCTGTCTCGGTCAACCTTTTACCCACACTACATAGTAGATCACTGGCTCTGGAGAACAACTGGAAGCCCCAAACTCTGTTTAGTCTGTAATGGGATAGTTGCCAAAGCTGAAGGCTGATCTGCACTTTGTTTTCCTGCCTTAATTGTCAGGATGGTTCCTCTCTCTTTCCCCTCGTTCCAAGACCTGTACACTAAAAGGTTGTGAAAATTCAGTTGAAATGAGGAATCTCCAGACAAGGCTAACAAAGCTGTGTTGGTATAGTTGCACCATTACAGCAAGGAGTCTGCTGCTTTAGCTGTTCTCACTGAAAAGGTAGAACTAAAGTTCAGGAAAGCTGTAAATAATTTGCTGTATTTTTCCGAAAGGAAAATGTCAAGTGTTGTGTTAGTATGTTTGTGGTTAGGTATGTCAGCAGCAGAGCTGGCTTTCCTTGTGGTTTGGGAACCTGGCAGTCAGACATGCAATACTTCGGAAAGAGACACTGGCTGCTCTTGACTGTTCAATGATGTCATGCCTAAGTCTGAGTTTTCTGTTGGCTTTTTCCTGTCTCTGTTTTGGTTTAATGTTAGTGCATGAAGCATGTCTTTCGGTTTAGACAAATTAATTTTAGTGAATCAGGTGATGGTATTTACCTCTCATCCTTTTTTGTCTTTGACTGTGGAGCCCAAGTGTTAGTCATGTTGTATCTCCTCTTTTGGAGAGACTTTGCGTAATGAGATTCAGAATGGAAATAGTCTTGAACAGTGAAGTCTGGGGACAGGAGGAGAGCCTCAAGGACAGCCTTGAGGAGTAATTTGAACAAGGGATCATAGCATCAGTTATTGTGTGTTTTAATTCATGAGGCTGAGCTGTATGTAGCCCATAATGTGGACAACAGCGGACAAAGACTGTTGTAGATAGTCTGTTCTTCCAAGGACTGCTGGAGCCATGTAGGTAGATATCGCATCTTTCTGTAAGTCATTACTTGCTGGGGTAACTGTAAAGCAGTATTTGGATTATTGAGAACAAAAGAATAACTGATTGGAGATGAATTTTTAGAACTACAGTTTAAAATTTTCTATTTAAATATAGCCGTTTCTCTTGGGACATGGTCTAATGCAAGTTTTGTAAATAACAAAATGTAGGTTCTGCTGGGGTTGTTTTGCAACTTCTGTTCGTGAAACATGGCCCTGATTTCTGTAGGACAACCAGGTAAGTTAGGGGCCTTAGTTTCATGAATGTTATGTGCCTCACTATCCTACTTCTCTGTTCTAGGAGTGTTTCTCAGGAGCTGTCAGAGACGATCCTCACCATGGTAGCTAACTGCAGTAATGTCATGAACAAGGCTAGACAGCCACCACCTGGAGTCATGCCAAAAGGACGCCCGCCCAGTGCTAGCAGCTTGGATGCCATCTCTCCTGTACAGGTAGACAAATAACGTGCTGCGTTTTTTAGACGGTGGTATTGATTTAGCATTAGTTCTGCTGCACTATTTGAGCTCTTTCAGCAGGACTAAGTAAAACATCATCTGGCTCCCTTAGTTTTATGCTTGCATGTCTAGATAACTTGCCTGTAACTATAGAATAATGCCTGAGGGTTTTAGTTCAGAACTGTCTTTCACTTCACAAATATCTGTAAGAAGTAACTGAAGTATAGCAGGATGGGAGCACTGAAGAGGGATAGAGATTTCATTTATTTAAAATAACTGAGGGTTTCTTTTAAAGTGCTAAAATTTACAAAGACTTTTGAGAATTAAGCACTGCCTTTGAACCTGATGTGTCTTGTTTGTAGCTTCACGGGCCAAGCAACAGTGCTAGAGCATAAGGACTTGTTATAACTGGGGCTCTTCAGCTCTCAACTGAACTGCTCTTTTAAAAACAAGGTACATTTAAGTTACTCCCTGCCACTCATCATCCCTTCCTCCTCTGGGAGCAACACATTACAGACAGGTTGTGCTTCTAGCAGTTACATTCAATGGCAGATTTTAAAGTGGTGACAAGTTTTTCACATGAAATAGTGGCAGTCCAGCATTTAAGAATGTCTGAAGCATCAGTAGATTACGTAAGCTAAATACAGAGAGCAGTTTCCTTGTAAATTGTTGCTTTATTGAAGTTGCTCATCAGATGTACCAAATATCTTGGCAACCTGCTGCAAATAACTGATGTGAACAAATAGAGCAGCAGATGTTAGTCTGTAGTCATGCTGTCTTTTGGGTAGATAACAGTTTTCTGCTGTTCCTAGTCAGGAGCTCTTAACTTATTGCTTTGTCAGCTGGTACTGTGCCTTCCCTCCTACTCATCACCCAGGTCTTAATGCTTTTTATTGAAGACTGCATTCAGGTATTTAGCTGTGAAAAGTGGGCATAATGAGGTCCTTCAGACACTCAAAAGTACTCTGCAAGCTTGATATGAAATAGCCTTATAAAGTCTTGGGGTGAGGTCTGAGGTCACAAACTGCAGAGCATAAACTACTCTAGTATAAAAATCTACATGCTGCTGCTAAGCATTTACTGTTGTGTTACACTTAACTAGAGACTATGGAACAATCAGCGTTTCTGTAAAACCTCTGATAGAATAGGATTTTATGGGATTGTAGAAGAAAAAGTGAAAGTGCATTCTGCAGAAAAACTAATATTTTGGGGTTATCTGGATGACTTGAGAATTTAAAGTAACAGTGCAGAACAGCTTTTCTCAGGAATGTTTTGATATGTAGCTGTCTTTATACAAAACCTGCCAAAAGTCAGCTTGATAGCGATTTATGGATGTCTGTGTATAATATTCCTTTCTTCCTGCAGATTGACTCGCTTGCGGGAATGGCATCTCTTAGTTTAGGTGGCTCAGCTGCTCCACATACCCAGAGCATGCAAGGCTTCCCTCCAAACTTGGGCTCTGCATTCAGTACTCCTCAGTCACCAGCAAAAGCATTCCCCCCTCTCTCCACCCAAAACCAGACAACAGGTTTCAGTGGCATCGGCGGACTCTCTTCACAGCTTCCAGGTACTGCTATCCGGATGGAGTGGTTTGTATTTTTGACATATCAGAGCTAAGGCACTATTATTGCCCTGGTTGGAAATACTGGACAAACAGCTGTGTGTCATGTGGGAGCGAATTACACAGTCCTTGCTCCTGGGTCACTGCTGAAACAGCACGTCAGAATCTTGTGGCTGCAGTAGGTAAAAAGTTTGACAGTCAAGAGGGTGAGTGTTTTGACAAATTTTAGCAGCCGCCTTCTAGGTTGGGACAGAGGTGAAGAATTGCTTGAGATAAAACTGCTTGATATTAGCCAGTTATGAGGCTACATAGCTTGGAAGTTACAAGTGCTGGGATTGGTAAGTGCATACTGGGAAGGGTACAACTGAGATGATGGGTTTGCTTTTCAGTAGGGGGTCTCACTACGGGTTTGCTTTTCAGTAGGTGGTCTTACTACCGGTAGCCTGACTGGCATAGGAACCGGAGCCCTGGGCCTTCCTGCGGTGAACAATGACCCATTCGTGCAAAGGAAGCTGAGCACATCTGGACTGAACCAGCCTACATTCCAGCAGAGTAAGATGAAACCTTGTAAGTGGTAGTGTTGTCTGTGGCTGTGAAGTGTGACTGTGATCTGCAGTTAATCTGCATTTCCTTCAGGGGAGGCTTGGATCTCTAGGTGGTAAATGTTAGAAATGTGGCTCTAGTGTTATGCCATTAGTCTGAAAAAGGTGCTTCTAAAAGCTTGCTGGGTAGCCCTGGGGGGATAAAAAAAAAAAAGCTGTTAATATAAAAATATAATGTTGCGGATTTGCATGAACTGTGGATTTGTGTCCCTTTTTTTGTTCTGTGTTTTGAACAAAAGTGTTGTGCTGCTCTTTAGAGAATTGCATGCATCTGGTAAGAGGATGGGGTTTGTTTTCTTTGTGACCAGGTTAAACAAAGCTACCAGGGTAAGGTACTGTTGCAGCAGAGAATGTGATGGGTGAAGCAGTAAATTAGACTGCAACACTGGATGCAAATAAGACTAACAAAACTTGGTGGGAAGGTGGATTTTGGAAGGAATAATTTGGTTCCTAACAGTGAGCCATTATCCTTAACTTATTTATGCCTCTGAAGTATGCTCACAATGAAATGTTAAGCAATCAAATCTTGGCTTTAGGAAGCATAGCCATATGCTAAACCTTCCATATTGCTGGTATTACATATGTCTCTTTAGGTAGCTCCTCCATAAAAGCAAAGTTACCCATCTCTACAGGTGTACAGTGGAGGTGGCTGTTGTGACCATTGGTTTATAGTTTTGGGCTTGAGCAGTCAGTATGAATTTGCTTGAAGCTCACTGGCTGGCCTGAAAGGTTGTGTGAAAGTTTGTCTGCATGTTAGTGTTGTGTAGCATGCTTTATTCTAGTCTGGTTTGCATTCATTTAGTTTAGGCGTCAGTTGAGGTTAGCTTGGTTTGCAATGGGTTCTAGGACTACAATAGTATGAGGTTAATTCTATCTTAGGATTCAGTACTTTTGCTAAATATAACATATTGAAAACAGATTTTTAAATGACAGTTCCTGACTTCTGGAAAGGTTAAATGTCTTGCTTTTCAGGAGAACTAGCAGGTTCTGGTATAGATTGGTGGAAGAGTTGAAAATGCCTAGATGAAATCCTGACTGCCTGAAGTTGTTCTGAGCATGATACCTATTCCCTTTTTTTAACAGCTGACTTATCTCAGGTGTGGCCAGAGGCTAATCAGCACTTTAGCAAAGAAATAGATGATGAGGCAAACAGCTACTTCCAGCGTATTTACAACCATCCACCACATCCGACCATGTCTGTAGATGAGGTGAGTTCGCTTCTGTAGCAGTAATTATTGTCATGTGTTAATTCTAGTGGAAGATAATAGAAGGTTAGTGGTAGATGCTTGCAGCATTGCTTTTTTGTTTGAAGTTATATATTTCTAAGACAGCGTGCTTTCACAGTAAACTTGCAGTTGATCATTACATTCAGCTTTGACTTCTGTGGACTGAAGACTTTAGATGTCTAACACTCCTAAAATGATGCTAAGTGGGAAGAGTTTAATGTGGAGTGGAAGCTTTTGTGTTCAAAATAAGGGCTAAAGTGTACCTTTAAACAGTCTGTGTAAATTATACTTATCTTGAATATATGTTTTTAAAGTATCTAAAAATGACTGCAACTTTGAAATATATAGAGGTGTCTTAAGTTCTACCTTCTGAGCTTTGATAATTATTTTGGTTAGTCTCTATGAGAGTAATTATCGGTCTGATGTACTTGCTCTTTGAAGTACTTCAAATTTACTTTAATATATTTGTGTGGTTATAAATTATGGAAGACACTGAACATTAATTTTCATTTTTCTAATTTGAAGCAATAGAGTAGGCGGTCAAAGTTTTATGTTACTTAAAAGAAAGGGGAGAAAACTCAGATCTGAAGCGGAAGCTCGTTGTAGTGATGTGGTGTCTACTTGATAAAATGAGGTTTTCTTGAAGCATTTTAGCTTGTAGTAGTGAAGCTTTAGTAGGTGCAAGCACTCTTGAAATGTGAAGATGCAGAAGGGCTGAAAGAAAGCAAATCTGTTGGTAACAACTTCCAATTTCTTTGCAGGTCTTGGAAATGCTGCAGAGATTTAAGGACTCCAACATTAAACGGGAACGAGAAGTGTTTAACTGTATGCTGAGGAACTTGTTTGAGGAATACCGTTTCTTTCCCCAGTACCCAGATAAAGAGCTGCACATAACAGCCTGCCTCTTTGGTGGGATAATAGAGAAAGGACTGGTTACTTATATGGCATTGGGCCTTGCCCTGCGCTATGTTCTTGAAGCCTTACGAAAGCCTTTTGCATCCAAAATGTACTATTTTGGTATTGCTGCACTAGATAGATTTAAAAATAGGTGAGTGTGGTTTTTGGTAATAATTGTAACACTACGTGTAATGTCTTGCTAACCTTGAACCTGCTCTTAATTCTGCAGTACAAGATTGCCTATGTGTGTTAGAAACTTACACATCTCAACTTTCAGGATTACTGTAAAGATATGCTGAGCTGAAACAAAATGTGCTAATTAAAGGGTGACTTTTCTTAAAATCAAAATGTTCAATGCAGTACCTGTATAAATGTAGGACAGACTGAGATGCTGAAACTTTATAAATAAAAATAATTCAGGGAAGTGTTGAGCATAAAAATAACTTGGTGAATAATTCAGTCAGCTTGTTAGAAATGGGGTGAATGTAATTACGCTTTATAGGTGCATTCTGTTGGAGTGCTATTTGCACCATTCATTACTGAAAGACCAACTAGGAGCTAAGCTCTAGGACTCTGGGTTTACTTTTTGCCATACTCGAGATTTCTGTGTATCTCAAAAAAAAAAAAACCAACCCAAAAACAAAACAAAAAACCAAACACATTTTCTCAAAGCTTTTAATGGATTGCAGATAGAGGAAATTCTCAAGGC
Organism: Burhinus bistriatus; assembly: GCA_013397275.1. Classification (NCBI taxonomy): domain Eukaryota; kingdom Metazoa; phylum Chordata; class Aves; order Charadriiformes; family Burhinidae; genus Burhinus; species Burhinus bistriatus. Next base: position 34,885 of record VYXH01011863.1, on the reverse strand, counting down.
AGGATGCCATAGTAGGCAGCATTGTATGCCCATGGGAGAAATCTCTCTTCTGGAAGAAGATACTTGAACTTGAAAGGTATTAGAAAGCCTCCTGGAATTATTTAATGACTAGAAATGTGTGGACTTGAAGTGTGGACTCATAAGCAAGGAGCATGTTATCTTCTGTCCTTACTCTCTCCTTTTATAGTTCATCTATCCTGCAGTATATCATCTGTAATAAGAGCTGTCGCTTGCAGCAGTCATGGCTATTGTGTTGTGGAGTTAGCTGAACAGAACAAATAAAGACACTTACGGCTGACATACTTGAGACTTAGCCACCATCGTACTCCTCTTAACCATTTTATGCAGGGCTTAAAGATTTTACTCTCAATGAGTAGTAACAGGGTCTAGCATTCATAAGTAGAACTGTAATAATTAGTGTACATAGGTGGAGCTTCTGTCTTTGGTGTTAGGGGCGCTCTGGTTTGCTGTTTAAAATGCACTGAGCCAGACTAGAATTTACTTATCCAATACTTTTCTTGCAAACACTGAACATAAATGCAGTTGTGTGCTCAGTCAGAAGTATCGAGATCTAGGATAAGATGAGTTGCTGTGAGTGAACCCTGTGTTTTTGCTGTTAAATGAATTAGTTTCAAATGCATTTTGCGACAAAAAGTACTCTGTAGAAAATGTTTTGCTCATAGCACAGCTGCTATAAGCAGTCCAGAAGTAATTCTGTGATGCAGTATGGGAATGACATCTCAGTGTTGTATTTGTATTTCCCTGTAATACTGTATTTGATCTGGGCTTCTGTTTCTGACTGGTGCGTATTTTGTCTGACAGATTGAAGGACTATCCCCAGTATTGTCAGCACTTGGCTTCTATTAGTCACTTTATACAGTTCCCACATCATTTACAGGAGGTGAGTATGTTCATATTAGTACACTAGCTTTCTATGATTTTGAATGCTTTTGAGCAAATTCCTATTTTCCTTTGGAAAAACAGTCTGAGCTGTCATAATTTTAGATAGAGTATATNGAGCCCAGAACTGGACACAGTATTCCAGTTGTGGCCTCACCAGTGCAGAGTAGAGGGCCTTTCCTTAATGCTTTTGCCATGAGACAGGGTGGACAGGTGACGGTGGCTATCTGGTACCTCTTCTATTTCCATAAATCTGATTGGGTTGCTTATATTGAAATAACTGCCTCAATCAACCAGTGCACATGGGCCATGCCCAAAGGGTTTAAAAGCCTTCAGTGGATTCACATTCCAGTCCCTTAAGGTTTTGGAGTTTTCTTCTAAAATAGAGCACATTCAGCTGGGTTTATACAGTTTCATACTCAGACCTGCTACAGTAATCCAGATGAAGGTGAGAAAAACTTCATTCCTGAAGGTCTGATCAGAGTAATGGAAATACGCTGTAGTCAAAGGAGTAAAAGCAGTATTGATCATACAGTGTCTGCCTCCAAGGTGCTTTCACCAGTAGAAATCTAGAAAAGGTAATCCCGATGCCAGAGCTTGAAAGCATAATCCTAAATAAGGACAAATGTTCAGCTCTAACATTAAGGTAGAGAGGCTGTCTACCCAAAGCTGCCAAGTCCAATAGCAGTCTCAAGTTCATTAACAGGTTTCAGACCATATCTCTTAAATGACAGCATGTTGTCTGATGTTACAAATTTCTGGGTAAATGTATTACAGTGGGGAAGAAAGTTATTTTCTCTTGTGGAGCTACTTTAGAGGATGTAAGATCTTAAAGTTGGCCAGTTCAGAGCTGTGGTTTTGCTTATTAACTGTGAACTTCAGGCTTTACTGTTTCTGTGTAGCAGTAGAAGTCCTTGGGGGAGGCTTCTTACCTGCTTTGTAGGCAGTTTCTTGATACTCACACATTTCTCTTGGGCTCTTTCCCCTCTTTTGCTCTACTATCCCAGACCTGCAAGGGTAGGGATTTTTGGATAGTGCTCTGTAAAATTTTAAAGATATCAACTCTCTTGATGCTTCGTGTCAACCTGTTTAGGTCAGAGATAGAGCTTGAGGCTCCTCTTCAGTAAGAAAGGAAGTAAATAGTGACAAGATGTGCTTTATAAGGGTACACAATTGTAGTTTGCAGATTCCCTTTATGGCATTAGTGTCATGTATTTTAAAGATTGTTGGCAAAGCTTTATACTGCTCACACTAAAACTCAGCCCGTAGTTCTGTTGCTGCATGTGAACTTCTGTATGTGCTTTTTCACCCTATTTTAGTACATAGAATATGGACAGCAATCCAGAGATCCTCCTGTGAAGATGCAGGGTTCAATCACCACCCCTGGAAGTATTGCACTTGCCCAGGCTCAGGCCCAGGCCCAAGTTCCAGCAAAAGCTCCTCTTGCTGGCCAAGTCAGCACTATAGTAACCACGTCAACCACCACCACTGTTGCAAAAACCATTACAATCACCCGACCAACTGGAGTTAGCTTCAAGAAAGATGTGCCGGTAAGCATTCTGTCACTCTAGTGCCCTCACTGGAGAGGCGAAGGAGTCAAGTTGCTGGTCTGGATTGAGTATGTACGTACAGACAAAATCTGATCTAACTTCTGTACTACAGGTTTTCAAACTGTGATCCATATGTTATATCTAGAGCATATAATCTTTTAAAATATGACCAACATTTTTGTAGAAAGACGGTATTACTGATAGTGAAGCTATAGAATTACTATGGTGTCAAGTAGAACTGTGTTTGTGGAGGCTTTAGTTATCAAGACAATTACAGAACCATCGTTTCTATTCTCTTGAAATAGTTGGCAGCTGCTATTCTACTTGGGGCTTGAGAAAGCTTACTGCATGCTAAATCACGTTTGACCTAGCAGTTCTAACTGCATTAGGTTTTTCAGATCTCTGGTCAGAGTTATTAGAGGGTTGGCAGATTGATAGCATTGGCTATTCCACAGAGGGTGTTGGGGCACGCTTAGTCCCATGTGTATGCGGAGGGCGCATAGAGCTGTTACTGTATGATAACTGATGCAGTGTAAAGTCAAGCCTGTCTTGTTTCCTGGTATTGTCTTTGTATAGTTCCCTTAGAAGAAGCATCTCAGATTAAAGGAGGTGAAAGTCAAAGGTAGCTGGAAGTTGTGAACAACTTTTGGGGGACAGTTCATAGTGTAGCTATCAGTGTCCTTCACACCTGATTATGTCAGGTAAATAGTTGTTATTTTGAGGCATTTATATTGCCCAATTTTAAACTCAAGTCACATTTGATATTTAAAACTGTATCTCCTTTCCCTTTAATTGCGGTGTACCAGGTGCTAAACCCCTTGGGTTTGGAGCTGTAGGGACGAGTGTCACATTCTGTTGCCTTACAGTTGGCATGCTTTCTCAGAAGTGAAGCTCTGGGATTTCTCCTTCCCAAGTCAGCACTGAAATGCTCCTGGAGACTCGCTACTCTACTAAGTACTGCTATCTATTGTACTGTGATTTTCTCCAGGCTGACAGTGTATGTGGGCCATTAGCCTAAGGGGTGCCATTGCAGTGGCACCTATTATACCTGAATGTAAATGCTAGAAGATTTTTGTACAGCAGCATTCTTCTGCTGAATATTGATCATTGTTTGTAGAGTTAAAAAAAAATAAATCACTTGGCTTCATTAGAGTGCTGCTGAAAATGAATCTGAGACAGTAGATGTCACCTCACAAAGCTCAGTTCTTTTTTTTTGCTTGACAGAACAGAGCAAAAGTTTCTTTTGATGTTGCCTCTAGGTATTGTCTGTTCTTAACTTACGGTTCTCCCTCCAGCCTTCCATTAATACTACCAACATTGATACACTGTTAGTAGCAACAGATCAAACTGAGAGAATTGTGGAACCTCCGGAGAATGTCCAGGAAAAAATTGCTTTCATCTTCAATAATCTGTCTCAGTCAAATATGACACAGAAGGCAAGTATGGAAGAACACTAATAAAATTCATTTTCTACATATTCCTGGAAATCCATTCTAAAGTGGTGGTGGCGTTATGTTTCTAGAAAAAAAAAATCCAACTTGTAAAAAAATTTTGGGGAAACATATTGTAAAGAAATGGTAGTTTTCAACACTTTCTGCTTGAATCTCTTTAGAGTTACAATTTTTCAGGGAAGGAGACAGATGAAAGATAGCTGTTCTTAATCTTGCTTTCTTCTACAAGTTTCGTTGTTACCGTATAGCCAGATCCTTAGTACTAAAGTATATGCCTGTAAAGCTTTGTTTTCAGGAAAACACTTCTAGTTGGTGCCTTGAGTAATTGCTGGATAGTCCTTTCTGATGTTTTTTAATTTGAAAGGACTGAAAAATACTAGTGCAGGTTTCTGAAAAACATTAATACAAGTTTGAAGGAACATTCACATCGTAAATGGGCTGGGTATCGTTTGATATTGCAAGGTTAGGCTGATGGACTCTTGTATTTCAAGCTGAAATTCCAGGGTTTTTTCTGAACTAGTAGAAATCTGCAGTATTGTGGCCACCTGTGCTATCTGTCTTGCAGACAGACAGATTTAATGTAAGGTGCTGACAGTTATTTTGCAGTTTTCTGGTAGAAAGAGAAGTGGGGGAGAAGTCAACTATTATGCCTTGCTGACTTTATGACCAAGTCCTTACTGATTTACCATCTCTTTGGATAATGAGACACTGATTTCAAAGCCATTTTTTAAAAAAGCGAAGTACCTTAGTGCTAAAAGCAATTGACTGAACATGACTGTGTTGGTCAGATCTGGCTCCAGAAGTTTGTGGTCACCTTATCATATCTTCTGTGGTGTGCTTTTTCCTCTCATATGGAGACAGGTTGAAGAATTGAAGGAAACAGTGAAAGAAGAGTTCATGCCTTGGGTATCACAGTATCTTGTGATGAAGAGAGTCAGCATTGAGCCTAACTTTCACAGCCTGTATTCAAACTTCCTTGACACACTTAAGAATCCAGAGTTTAATAAAATGGTTTTGAATGAAACCTACCGAAATATCAAGGTGAGTAGTGCAAGTTTTCTAATACTTGGGTAGATTTAAACATCTAAAAGTGTGCTGTTCTCAGGCTGTTTGCTTACTATGTTGGTGGTCTTCAAATAGAGAATATCATTCAAAAATCTACTTGATAGCTTACAATTGCACTAGCAGGTTACCTCTATGAATACTAGGATTCTTCTGTTTTCAGTCAGGAATGTATCAAAGACTTAATTTGAATTGAATAATGAGAAGGCAAATCTGCATTTGAATTCCTTTATGTAGGTGGACTCTACATTTCTGTGAGGCTTGCAAATTATAACCTAGGGGAAAATTGCTTATGGTCTAGTTCTTTTGTGCGGGGGAAGTATAAAGATAAGAAAACCACACTTTGCTGTTTTGGTCAAAGAATAAAGGGGAAGGGGAGGGTTTAGAAAGTGGGCTGTAACAACCAAAATTTACTAGAGGGCTAAGATAATGTGAAGCGGAGGAGGAGGAAGAATCCCAGAAGAGATGAGCAGATAAGACAAGTTTGCCAAGCACTATTTTTAAACCTGTTGGTGGAATTTCCTGACCACCATGGGTTACGCTGTAGTGCAAAAGAATCTCCTGGCTCTTTAGAGCATAGCTGACCTTGCTCTGTTCAGCTGATGCTCCTCTGAAGCTAAGGAACAGAACTAACAGCAGAATACTCGTGACATGATGCAAGTCTTGAGAATTAAATGGTTTCCCAAGAAGTGCAAAATGTAGCCTTCAGGTCTGTGATGAAGCATTAAGAGGATGCATTGCCTTCACAAGTTATACTTTACTAAGTGAGTAGTTGTAACAGAGTAAATGGTGAGGTCTGGAAAAGTGTGATCCTCTTTATTGTTCCTCTTGAAAGAAAGGAGTTTTGAAATCGTTACAGGTCAGATTCACGGGGTACTGCCTTGATGCGAAGGCTGCTCTTGAGTATCTCTGTAATGTGACAGGTGCTCAGAACTTAATGTTCTAAAACTTTACGTCTTAAGTCAGATCAGCCGTTGGATTTGCTTTTCAGTCTGGTTATCTTCTAGTTGTTGCTTGAGTTGCTTTTTTTTTTTCATTAGGTGCTACTGACATCAGATAAAGCTGCAGCCAACTTCTCGGACCGCTCCTTGTTAAAAAACCTTGGTCACTGGCTGGGAATGATTACGCTGGCTAAAAATAAGCCCATCTTGCACACGGTGAGCTTCTGTTTTTACAGATTTGTTTGGCGTGAATTGGTATGCTGTTATGCAGTAGCATAGGCTGTTTGGGAAATTTTATCACCTTACTGGTGCCTCTTTTCTGTGTGCTAAGTAAAAAGTGTGATTCCAGAGTTGCTCGTTTAAGACTTCTGAATATTTTTTTATGTCAGGAAAGTTAGTAAAGTTCTTGCCAAAATGTAAAAATGTAAAAATGTGTATCTGTAAATGTTTGTTCAAAAAGTAACTGCTGCGTAGCAGTCTCTAAAATTCAAGGACTGTCTATACTTAACCTTCCCAATATGTTCTATAAGGAAATAGTGTGTAAGTGGAATTTTTGCAGTGTGCTTGTCTGTTTTCTCCACCCGCTTCTCCTTTTCAGTTGTTGACGGTATTTTTCAGGATTTGGATGTGAAATCACTGCTACTGGAAGCATACGTTAAGGGACAGCAAGAATTGCTTTATGTAGTGCCATTTGTTGCCAAAGTCTTAGAATCCAGTGTCAGGAGTGTGGTAAGTGACTCTGTGCTGACAGAATTCTTGCTCAAGTAGCAAAGTAAGATTTTTTTTTTTAGAAACTAATTAGCTTTTTTCACAAAGTGAAAAATAATTGAATTTCATGGAGAGAAAGAAAAGGGATGTAAGGGCTGTTTTGAGGGAAAGTACATGGCTTGTGCATTTTTGCAGTCTAAGTAGATGGGGTTAGCTGAACTGTACTGTGGTATGCCTGAACAGAACTCTATTGAGAAATGGAAGGATGCCATTGAAGAGGTTATAGAATCTATTATTCTTTGATTTTATTTTTTGAATTCCCCCCACCCCCCTTTGACCCTGATCAGCTATTGTCAGTTCTGCTTGACATAGAACTGATCCCTCAGGACCAAGTCATTGTGTTTCCAGTTTAATGTTTAACTAGCATCCTAATCTAGTTCTACTCAAACAGAATACTAAATTCAAACCTAATTGCAGCTGTACAAACTTCCACGGCTGTATACAGACTTAGCTGTTCCCATTCCAAAGATTTCCAGTCAAAAGTTATCCAAATGATTCAAGAAGTTTGTGTAATACTGCTCTTCTCTTTCTCTTGTAGGTCTTCAGGCCTCCAAACCCGTGGACGATGGCCATTATGAATGTTTTAGCTGAGCTACATCAAGAACATGATCTAAAAGTAAACTTCTGTCTTTCTTTTCTATACCTGCTGAGTGTGAGGTTTTCTTGACTTACCAGTCAAGAAGGATGTTGTGACAGACCAAATTTCACTTCTCGCTGCTTAAGTGTAGGGAGAATTGGGCATTGTTTAATTTGGTAGAACTTGGATGACGCTTTTCTCCTGTGAGGTCAGCATGCAAGATATTTGTCTAATCCTCGGTCACTATTAAAGTCTCTACGATGCATGGGGTTAGAATGGGAAGCTTGGGAGTCGAGTGGCCCAGTAAACGTTTCGGGTATTCTCCTTGTGACATAACCTAAACTAGAATTGTTGTGCAGTTGAATCTGAAGTTTGAGATTGAGGTGCTCTGCAAGAATCTTGCACTAGACATCAATGAGCTGAAACCTGGAAGTCTCCTGAAAGATAAGGATCGTCTAAAAAATCTGGATGAGCAGCTCTCTGCTCCAAAGAAGGATGTAAAGCAGCCAGAAGAACTACCACCCATCACAACAACTAGTGAGTACCTTTCAAATAGAACCCAGAACCAACTATACAAGTTCTAATAAGACAGGTTATGCTATTGCAAAGAAGAATGTGAAGCTCCATACTCTACTGCAACATTGCTGAATGCTTGGGAGCACAGAGTTTGGAGATGGGAAGGAAATGGAAGCCATCCTGAGGGCTAACTCTACATGTGCTGTGCATAGCTACTCCTTTGAAGGGAGTGAGGCAGGCTGATCTGTTAACAGGACATCAGGGGCTAAACTGTGTCGTAACAAAGAGATCTGTTAAAGTGTGCTGAAGCCAGTTTGGTACTAATGATTGGGACAACCGAGAATAAAAATTGTTTAAGTTTAGGAGGCTTCATGATCAAACTTTTGTTTCTTGGTCACTTGCTAGTTTAAATGAGAATTATATACTTCCATTATAAGCGCTTGCTTTTTGGTAATGGTTTGATACATTCTTGTATTCTACAGCTGCTTCTACAACTCCAGCTACTAGCACCACTTGTACAGCCACGGTTCCTCCACAGCCCCAGTACAGTTACCACGACATCAATGTCTATTCTTTAGGAGGGTTGGCTCCACATATTACCTTAAATCCAACGGTAAGTTTTAGAGCTGATTTGGTTTGCTGAAAGAATTCTTGCCGCTGATGTTGCCACAGATCTCAGCTGGTGGGAGCAGCATTTTGTAAGGTGAAGTTATTGAAGAGTCACTTCTCAAAAGTAATACAGAGGGTGAGCGCTAACAAGTAATCAAATGGAGAACTTCAGGGGTGATTAGTTACATTAGCTAACAAAATTTGTCATGCTCAAGTGATCTTTTGCTGTGACACATTAGTATCCAATTTATTTCTGGCAATAAGTGTCAGTTGGGATAGTTGCTATCAGGACTTAAGCTTAAAAGGAGCTTCTGTGCTCCTTAAGAGCGACTTAAGTCTTGAGTTAGCCTTTGCATTGTGCTCAGCTGCGACTTTGGAAGAAAAATGGTCGTATGTCCCAGTTTCTGAATTACCAAACATTGTAATACCTGCATGTGGAACACAGGAGTGCTGCACTGTAGACAAGCTATGACAGTAACCTTAAAATTTGTTCAGAAAATGTGAAAATCTAGGGTAGATGGGATTCTAATTTACTTTATTCTCACTCAACTTTCCAAATCCTCCTCCAGATTCCGCTGTTTCAAGCCCACCCGCAGTTGAAGCAATGTGTGCGGCAGGCGATAGAGCGAGCAGTGCAAGAGCTTGTCCATCCGGTGGTCGATCGGTCCATTAAGATTGCCATGACTACTTGTGAGCAGATAGTCAGGAAGGACTTTGCACTGGATTCAGAGGAGTCACGAATGCGTGTGGCCGCACACCACATGATGCGGAACCTGACTGCTGGCATGGCCATGATTACCTGCAGGGAACCTTTGCTGATGAGCATAGCTACCAACTTGAAAAATAGTTTTGCTACTGCACTGAGGGTAAGAGTCACGTCATCTGAGGTGTATTTCCAGCTTACAGGACTGTAGACTCCCAGCATTACCAAATCGGTTCTCCGTGTTGTAGGCTTGTTGATTAATTACATGGCTTAACTACTATGGATGTGAATTTAGTGGACAAGTGTCTCATGAACTGTGCTGAAACTACAGCTCATGACAAAGTCTTAAACCTTTAAGGTGAATATTACTATACTGCACACAAACTTCCTCACTACCTTTTTATTTTGCCCCAATGTTCTCCCCAGTTTGATCACATCACAGAAGGCTGGAAGTGCTTATGATTCTGTGGGTTTTGGGGTAGAAAAGCTAGAGTGGGGAGGACTGAAGTGATTCTGGGACTTTTTGGTGGTATCTTCAGTTGTCTCAGCAAGCATGTATGTTTCGGGCAGATTTTACTTGGGCTGTTAGCAAATAAGTAGCTAAGATTTTTCCACACAGCTTGTTAATTCATCGGGTTTCTAGAGGATATTTTCAGGTTTCTTCATGAACGAAATCTAAGCTGCAGCACTAACTTCCCCTTCTTGCTTAAACGGAACACAGTTTTGTGAACTGCTGGCCAGAAAAGCAACTGCTAGCCAGAAAACTTGCTGTACTTACCATCAGTGTTGGCAACACACAAGATCAAGACATTGCTGTCCTGAGGGATTAAAAAAATTAAAAAGGACTGCCTACCTTTTGCTTAAGGGCATGTCACTATTTCCCATCTGTCGGGGAGTGACAGTGCAAAGGCCCTTTTGCAATGAGGTTGCCCTCTTGCATGGTAACTGGCTCAAGAGGACAGGATTTAATGGTCTGAAGGAAGCACAAAACGTTAGTAAGAATTGCATCTGCAGGTATGGGACAGGTAGCCCATGGTGTAACTGCCGGGACTCAAACATTGTTGAGCCTTCCTATACAGAACTTCAAGTAACTTGATTGCTGAAATGACGAGCAGGAAAAGCATATAAATGAATCTTACTCATCCGTCTTAAACACAAGGATGTGAGTTGATAGTTTTAGTACAGCTTTGTTAATGTGTGAGCTGAGCCAGTGACTGCTGTTAGCAGCTGTGCTAACAGTTTGGGTGTTAAACTAGTAACTGTAAGAGAAAGCACTGTTGTGCCCCTCTTAACCAGAGGACAAATACTTCTCTGGTGTGCATTCTTGCTGTGTTTCATCAGATGTGACTACGGTTCAGATAGGGAGGTAGTTGGAGAAATGCTGGTTATCTTTTGGGTGGTACAAGAAGGTAGAGATGTAACACTTTGAGTTTTGGAGGCAGGGTGAATATAGACTGGTGTTAGAGCTGTGCATATCTACCAGGTATGATGTGCCACTGAAGAATGTGTGTAAGCAAAAGTAGTTCAAGTTTTGTGGAAGACTTAATGCTGTGTATTGTGGTGTTTGCAAAATGTAACATTTTCATAGCATTTATGACATAGTAATCAAGGGGGTTTTTTATCCCTGAAGACATATGGCATTGATAAAGGGCCAGTTCTAATCCAAGGAAGCTTTCTTAGGAGCTATTACAGAAAATACTGTGTTGCAGAAAAAGTGCTGTACAAGAAATTTAAAAAAATTCACATCTGAAGTGGGTTAACAAGTAAGAATTTCTTTTATTTGAAAGAAGCAGTATAGTTTTCAGGAATTAATGAAATAGGGGTAGATCTTAATGGACAAGGAAATCCAAGTTGATTGGGCTGTTTGCATTTATGTGTGTATTCCACTTCCAGTGGGAGTTGCTGCTTTGCACCCTGGAAAATAAGTCCATCTGTTCAGGGTTCTCTTAAAGCAGACTCCAAGAAGGAAAAAAGAAAATCTGTATCAGAAAGGGAACCCACTGAAAAAAGCTACTGTTCTGCATTGTTAGTGATGCACCTTTATATCTTCTGATTACAACCTGGGAAGTGGAAAAACTTCTAGGCTGTGATGCGAGGCTTGCTTTTCCTGCATTACCATCTTTTGTATGTGCATCAGTCTAAAGCAGGGCTTTAGTTCTGTGCCCTGGAGGTAGGCTGGTGGAGAAGATGGAGAATCTCCTGCTGTTTTGTTCCTTGTTGAAAGTCTTTACTGTTATCTTGCCTACATGTTTTATTCAAAGCTATGCAAACTAAATTTATTACTGTATATTCCATGCAAAGAGAGTGTGTTCCTAAGAGCATTCCTTTTTATTGCTGGTGTTCTGTATAGGCAGTGGTGCAGATTTTAAGGCTAGTAATATACAGGGAAAATTTACAACCTTCACTGATTATTGTGGTTTTCAATAGGCAGCCTCCCCACAACAGAGGGACATGATGGAGCAAGCAGCTGCCCAGTTAGCGCAGGATAACTGTGAGCTAGCATGCTGCTTTATCCAGAAGACGGCTGTGGAGAAGGCAGGCCCTGAGATGGACAAGAGGCTTGCAACTGTAAGTATAGAACTGCTGTCTTTTAAAAGTGTTATATGTGCTCATATACATCCAGACTTAGTGTCTAAAATTCACTGTGGTGTTTGGGTTGGGTTTTTTTTCCCCAGGAATTTGAGCTCAGAAAACATGCTAGACAAGAGGGCCGTCGGTACTGTGATCCTGTTGTGTTAACTTACCAGGCTGAGCGGATGCCAGAACAGATCAGGTTAAAGGTGAGGGTATGAACTGAGCTATGTTCTGATGCTGCGATTCTCCCCCTCCTGATCATGAAAAGTGGATGGCAAAGCTTCAGCTGAGCAATCCTGTATATTGTTAGTCTTGTCTCACAGTGCGACTGCTATTAGCTTGATTAGTAATGGAAGCACATGAACATATTATTCCAAAATGAGTGTTCCTATCATTTTCCTCGATTCCTTGAGGACATTAAAAGTCCTCTCTCTTGTTCTATGCTGTTCCTTTCACTGAAAGATGATCGGTCTGTTTCGTTGTCTTGTCTCCTTTATATTTGCTTCCCTTAAAGGTCATACCGTGTGCTCTCAGAGCATTTCTCTTGTGCATCAGACATGTATGAAGCCAATATTCAGTTATTTCCTGTTTCTGGAAATGTAAGTTGCAGAGCAAAATCTTGCTGTTAGGAGGTGTAGCAGGAGAGATGGGACCTCAGTGCAGAGCAGCTGAATTGTACTTCTTAATGTCTAGGCCACTCTGGTCAAGAATGTGACTGAGCAGCTACCTGTTACACAAACTGCCCTCATTTCTTGTTGCCACGGTGCTTAACAATGAGGTTAATGCCTGTTCTTGTCTTTGCAAAGGTTGGAGGTGTGGACCCAAAACAGCTGGCTGTTTATGAAGAGTTTGCACGCAATGTCCCTGGCTTCTTGCCTACCAATGACTTAACCCAGCCTACAGGATTCTTGGCTCAGCCTATGAAGGTAGAGATTTCTGAATTAATTGGCTTGAGAGTGCTATGGCCCTTTTGATGAATGTTGCAGAAATGTTGTCCTTTGGTAGAAGACTAGTAAGAATCGTGCACTTGTATTCCATGGGAATAGTGGTTGAAAGATGCATTAATTTTACTATCAGACTAATGGCAACATAAAACTTATATACCATCTTAGGGGTTTGTAACCCAAACTGGGATAAGATCTGCAAGTTATGGTTGCTACATGTAGTTTAAGAAGCAGTGAAACGCTTTATTCAAATCTCAGGTTACTTTTGCGAGAAGGTAATGGATAGCAAGCGTGGATTTTGAGATAATGAACAGTTTTTTGTATGCATACTTGGTCTTAAGGACTGCTAGAATTGTTTGCTAGTTATTTCCACAACTTAATTGGCTCATATTTGTGTATTTAAAATGCCAGCATAACTAACCACAGTACTGTAGAGGTCTAAATTCTGGATGCTATAATTTTCGAAGCAGAAGAGCTAATCAGTATTCGAGTTTCACAAATACAACCCTTGCAAAAATCACTTATTCCCACTTTTTCTTAAGCAGCAAGCTTGGGCTACAGATGATGTAGCACAAATCTACGACAAATGTATGACAGAACTGGAGCAGCACCTGCAGTCCATTCCACACACTCTAGCCATGAATCCTCAAGCTCAAGCGTTGCGCAGCCTCTTGGAGGCTGTGGTAGTGGCTCGTAACTCCCGTGATGCTATTGCTGCACTTGGACTACTGCAGAAGGTGAGTGTTAACAACTCTTCTCCTGTAACAATTCACCTAGAGTTTATTACTCATCTGGTTTGTGGATTGTCTTGCTGGTGACTGTATTTTTCATGCATCCCATGGAACTTGCTTGGTGAACAATACTGAACAATCACTGTCTTTGGAAATTTAGTAAATACAATTGGAAGAGGGCTGTGGTGTTCACTTGGTGTCTTGTACACGTGGTGGCCGGGCTGCTGTGGGAAGAAGCAGGTACAGAATCCTGGGACTTAAGGGAGTTTTGTTCAGATATGACAAGTAGAGAGCTGTTGCATTCCAGAATAGTCTGAGTTCAGGATGATGTGGAGGCTAAGATGTTTGAACTGCCCTTGTAGGTGGATAGTATTCAGTGTAGTACTGGGTTTATAGTAACACACTTGGGGATTGTGTTTTGCAGTAACTGATAAATGAGTATGCTTGGTGGGCTGATGCTGCCCAAGCATCCATCCAGCTGCTTGCTCGTTCTGCTCTCCTGCAGGACAGGGAGAAAACAGACGGAAGGCAAGATGACTTGTTCATTCAGATTATGACAGTTTAGGGAAAGCAAAAGCTGTGTGCACAAATAAAACACAAAAAATTCACTACTTCCCATCAGCAAGCAACTGCCTAACTACTCCTTGGAAAGCAGGGCTTCAGTGCATGTAACATTTGCTTGGGAAGGCAAACATCATAACCATGAATGGCCCCCTTTATCCTCCTTCCCCTGAGCTTTTATTGCTGAGCATGATGTCGTATGGTATGGAATATCCCTTTATTCAGTTTGGGTCAGCTGTCCTGCCTGTGTTGCTTTCAACCTCTTGCCCATCGCCAACCTACCCACTGGTGAGGGAGGCAGAGTGGGAAAGAGAAGGCCTGTTTAGCAATTGGTAAAACACTGGTGATGTGCCAGTGCTGTTTCAGCCACAGATCCAAAGCACAGCACCATATGGGCTGCTCTGAAGAAAATTAACTCCATCCCAGCCAGAACTAGCAGACTGTATTGGGTGGGGAGTGTTGCAGTGAGCTTTACAAGCTGAGCTGGCATCAGTGCCTGTATGTGGAGAAAAATCCATTTGAGTGTAGTGGAAGGACACTGAGCTGTCTGCACGAGGATCCAAGAAGAGTGGCAAAACAAAAGTAATTGGAAGCTGGAAACCCCTTCAAGGATAGCTCTTTGTTCTTGACTGATAGTGATTGTACCTATTAAAGGATCTAGTCCTGACTAGAGCTTCACCAGGTAAATTGTGCTGCCCCTCTAAGACTCATCTTCCATTTGCTGTAGACTAGCACGGATGCATTTCTGAGTGCTCTAGCTCTTTGTCTGAAGAACCTGATAGCTGACCTCTTGCAGGTTCTGTAGATTTTCTTTCATGTTTCATGAGCCTTATGCAGAATTGCTGGTGAGGAGGCATTGACTTACACAAGTTGCAGCACAAACTGACGTGACCTTTCATACTACTTGGTGCATATATAAAGTCAGTGGGGCATAGTGAGACTGTAGGTTTATTTGTGGTAGTCCAGCTGTGTACAGTGATTGTGTAGATGCCATTGTAGCTGGTAAAATCTCACATAGCCTTATCAAGGGGTCAGCACAATAAATTGTTTTTTGCATGTCTGCAGAGTCTTCTGGTGATAACTCTTGCTCATCTAATTTGCAGAAGATTTGGAAGAGGACTTGTTTTTTCCTCTGCTAACAGGTTGCATCTGTTCTAGGCTGTTGAGGGCTTACTGGATGCCACCAGTGGGGCAGATGCTGATCTCCTGCTTCGCTATCGTGAGTGTCATCTGCTTGTGCTGAAGGCTCTGCAGGACGGCCGTGCATATGGATCTCCGTGGTGTAATAAGCAAATTACTAGGTCAGTTATGAGGCAATAAAAACATTCATGTAGCTTTCATCATCTTTTGGGAGTTACTGTGTTATTCTGAATCACTTGCCTGTTAATACTTTGCATTGCTGTAATTTGGACAGACAAAAGAAATAACTAGCTTTTTTGTCAAAACTAACTAGATCTTCTGATAATGCTGCTTCATCCTAGAACATGATAGGAATCTTTAATGGAATTAAGGATTAGAGATGCTCTGGGGTTTTTTTCCTCATTTTACAGAGAATGTCTCTACATGCTGTCACAAAGTATGTGACGTGGCGTATGCCTGCAGCAGAAGCACCAGTGCTTCAGCTAGACAGATACGCTACTTTGTCCTCAGAAGAGAGGCTTCTTACACCAAATCAGTTGAAGCCCTTGAACGGCTGTTGTGACCCAACAAATGCTTGCGGCTGATGACTGTTCCTGAACTCAAACATTACCTTAGAGAATGCTGTAGAAGAGGCTTCTTTTGGAGCTGAGTCATGAATCACAGTGAATGGCACAGTTTCTGAAGTGTTAGATTTGAGTTGCTTCACTTAAATTGTGGTGTTCAAGTACGCTTGTTAAAAGTCGTCCCAATTCTTCAGGTGCCTGATTGAATGCAGAGATGAGTACAAGTACAATGTGGAAGCTGTGGAGCTGCTAATCCGCAATCACCTTGTTAACATGCAGCAGTATGACCTTCACTTGGCTCAGGTAAAGGCAGCCTACTCTTTTGCAGAAGTTATGGTCTGTCCACTGTAAGATTCGTGGTTGAACTTTAATTGCCTTTTTCGTGTTGACAGTCAATGGAGAATGGCTTGAACTACATGGCTGTGGCATTTGCCATGCAGTTGGTAAAGATCCTGTTGGTGGATGAGAGAAGTGTCGCCCATGTAACGGAGGCAGATCTGTTTCACACAATTGAGACACTCATGAGGATTAATGCTCATTCCAGAGGAAATGCCCCAGAAGGGTGAGATTGAAATACTATGCAATATATTACTTCTCTCAGGCTCATTGATGCTTTGAAATGTTCCATAGGCAATGTCTCATATCATTCAATCATACAGCTTTAAACTTTCTCTAGGGCTGCAGTCCTATGTTAGTTTAAACTGTGACTCTAATGTAATTGTGCTGATTTTATGTCAAAATAGAGGCAGCTGCAACCTGATGTCAAACCAAATGCTTAAGCAGAGAAATCTTTCTATGCACTGTGCTCCAAAATACTTTAGTACTGTGGGAAACTCGCTTGAATTCCTGCTTTATCTCAAATTTAGGCAGGATTCTTACCTGCTTAAATTTTAGATATCTAGGTGTTAATATGGTTATTTGTGAATTGCTTGCAATTCACCAAATTAAACAACCCTTTCTGTTTCTTTAGACAATTTTCTGTTTAGAATCTGTGAAGCAATCATCCACCAATTTCACATGGCTTGTGTATCCATCAGCAGATAATTGGGCAGCAAATGTTGCTACAGCATCTGGAAATACCTGTGGGACTTGCAGGCCTCCTGTTACTAAAGTGGTAACAATTGCTGCTGGGTTTGACACGGATTGGAGCTTGGAGAAGTCCAGTTTGCTGTGGGACCAACCAACTGGTGGTGGTGGCGGCAGTGGCTGCCACAACCAACACAACTGCTAGTGGGAGGTCCCAAAACAAAGGTCCTTCCATCTGCAGTTGGTGTCGGTCTTTGCTGTATGAATTGACTTTCACTGCAGCCAAATTTAGTGCCCCAGTTAGGCTGTTTAGCACTGATGTCTCACTATCTCGGAGCATTTTAGGGCTTCTGAAGTCTGCAAAAGTTGAAGCTATTTCTAGTACGTGTGGTGCTTTGTTGGAGCACACCACTGTATGAATTGGAGTGGAACCTCAAAGCTTGTATGACTTCAGTGGTCCTTCTTTCATCATAAATTACTTATTTCTATTCCAGTGAGGACTGGAAGATACGAAGATTTAGTATAAGAAATAATTTGCTTGCTTTCAACTATATTTGACTGACCTTCCAGTTCCTGCACCTTCTGGGAGAGGAGAAATTCTAACCCGGCTCTTGCTCTGGTCTGTTGAATTAGATTACCCCAGCTGATGGAAGTGGTCCGATCAAACTATGAAGCAATGATTGACCGTGCTCACGGAGGTCCCAATTTCATGATGCATTCAGGAATTTCCCAAGCCTCTGAGTACGATGATCCACCAGGTCTGAGGGAGAAGGCAGAATACCTGCTGAGGGAGTGGGTGAACCTCTACCATTCAGCTGCAGCAGGCCGTGACAGTACCAAAGCATTCTCTGCGTTTGTTGGACAGGTAGAGCTTTTGGAAAGAAAGGTGCTTTTTATTCAACATAAGTAGGGTGTGATGCCCTCCATTTTAAAGCAGTGTTATAACCCATGTTAGGCATCCTTTTGAAACTTTTAGGTGTATGGCAGTTGACTATCAAAATTTTGACTGGTTTGGTGGTAAAGTTCTGTAGAAACTGATACCCTTCACCAAATCGTGTTCTGCAGGTACTGGAGCCACAAGCTGTCAGTTCAGACCATGAGTTTTGTGATAAGTCTGGTGGGAAAAGAACTTCAGCTGAGATAGCTGTTGGGAATAGTTCTGATGTGCTCTGTGTAATGACGCTTGACTAGTGTTGCTTCTTATGGGTGACAGTAAAAGCTGATAGCCTACAGAATGAAGTTGTTTAATAGATGGAGATGCAGGTGAATTGTTTCAGACCACGTGAACAAGGGAATCCTTTTTCTAACTGGAATCATTAGAGTGAGGAAGAACTTGAAACTTCATTAGCTGAAGTGGTGCCTATATTTAAATAGCCTCCAGCATTTCACTCCTGTGCACCTTAACAGATGTGGTAAACAGCACACATCTGTCTCACTTCCAGGTGTGACTGAGAGGGAAGATGCCCTCACTAGCCCAACATGTGTGGTAGCAAACTCCCTATATGTCTGCAGTCATCTTCCTAAAACTGTGTTCCTGGCAGCTCCTTGGCTTCAGCTGCAAGGAAGCCCCTGACTTAGTCTATTTGCATTGTGTTCTCTTTAAATTTCTGTGTTAATACTACAGAAATGCTACTGATTTTGCAGCTACTAATGAAAAGAAGATCAGGCTGTGAAATATGCATAAAGATCTTGACTGAAGCTGTGATTTTTCATGTGCCTTTAGTGTCTTCGTGTACTGGCTTGTAGCCAGCTTTCTATTGGTCTGACTTCTACTGCATAGCATCTTTTTTGAATGTTTTAATGGGTCTTGTGTTAAACCCACTTTTTTAAAGTTTTACCTTTTCATTTGACCTCACTCATTTGATACCTTAAAGTGTGCTTACTGATAAAGCATACTTCAGTGTAGTATACTCATAATGTTCAGTGCACTTTTGTCCTGCTTCACTCTTTCATCACACTTGTTTGCTTACCTCTTGTACATATTGAATCAGACTTGAAATAGCAATTGAAATATATCGAAGTGCAGTGTTTATGCATAATTTTTTCCTTACAGGCTTTAGCTATGGTTTTTAAAGGAGTATTTTTTAGTAACTGAATTAAACAAGGTTTTATTACTGAACTTATATGACCATAATATTGGCTGCTTAATTTAAGTGTTGCTTCCTTTCCACTAGTCTTTAGGACAAGAAGGGGCATAGAACTTTGAAGGCAGACACATGAATTCATTTTTAAAAAAAAAAAAAAGTTTCTCCAGAAATCCTGGAAGTTCTTCAAGAGTTAGCAATTCTGCTTTTTGTCTAGTTTCATGTCTGTGCAGTAGGAGTTCAGAAGTAAGATGCTTTGTTCAAAACCCAGAGGCTTCCTGCAGTGTAATTTGTTTCACTTTGATGGCTTTAATATTGTGGGTAACAAAAGGAAGTCTTTTTTTTTCAATACGTATGTTATTAAAAACACACCCCCCAATGCAAAATAAAGAAGCCCACCCAGTCGTCTTCTGCATGTAATGTTTCTGTAAGGAAAACTCACTCTCCGAGTGCAGTTTGCTTCTACAGAATGTTGCTGCACAGTAGTGATGGTTCCCGAGTTGGTAGCTGAAGTCTGCCCTTCCCAGAGCTTGTACACCCTGTGTGGGCTCCTGAAGGCCTGACAGACGGCCCTGCTGGTGCCTCTTGCTGTCCTTCATGCAAGGTTGAGCGCTGGTGGCAGAACTGATACTGAACAGGCTCCTCAGCTATGCTGAAGGTTGAAAAGAATTGGGCTCAAAAAGACTATTTGGGAGTAGATGTCTTTGCTAGAATTGTGTTGCCACCCTCAAGTGGCCTTGAAAATAGTCATCTTGGGGAAAAGTAGCAGAGATAGCTTGCTACCCATCCTTCTCAAGGGTGTGGTAAAACCTAATTGTGCCAGGCATGGTGGGTGCTTTGTAAAATGTGTGTTGTTTGAAGTAAGTTGTAAAATGAACTTTCTGTGGTTTACGGTTCTGACGTTTTTTTCCTTTTCTGGATAGATGCACCAGCAAGGAATCCTGAAAACAGATGACCTGATCACCCGCTTTTTCCGTCTTTGCACTGAAATGTGTGTTGAAATCAGCTATCGTGCTCAGGCTGAGCAACAGCATAATCCTGCTGCCAACCCCACTATGATTCGAGCCAAGTGCTACCACAATCTGGATGCCTTTGTGCGACTTATTGCACTGCTAGTGAAGCACTCTGGGGAGGCAACCAACACAGTTACAAAGATCAACCTCCTGAATAAGGTTGGAAAACTTTTTTGTGCTTGTTGCATTTAAAGTGTGTAATTTGGTGTACCTTAGCTGATAAGTGTGAAATGTAGACCTTAATGCAGGCTACTGCTAAAATAGCAGATGAGGCCTTTAACAGGTTGATTGCTGAACTGAAACTGTTGAGTGGAGCATGAGGATGCCAGGTGGCTTCCTCGTTCACAAAGATTTCACATCAAACAAACCTGAAACTTGCCTCTGTGCCTTGAAATGAAGAAGTCCAACTGCTGTTGTTTTGAGGCATTAGAAAGTGTGGATAAGGCTGGTGATTCCTGGGTGTCTGCCTTCATTTTGTGAGGGTCTTGCCTATGCTATACTTCTGCATTCCTTGGTTTATGGCTAGATGCTCTTAGGTAGTTAAGACCTTCCACTGCTCAGTCAGTCGTTGTGACTGTCACCCATGGGACAGGGAGAGCAAAGTATAGCGGTTTGGAGTTGCTGATACAGATTATACTATAAATTTACATAGTGCTTCCAAGAACTAGAATTTTTGGTTCTTGTTAGAATCTACTGATTCTTATTTTTTTTACTGATGGTTAAAGTATTATCTACAGTCTGATTTGTAAAGTAATTCTTGCTGTCACCACTGAAATATCTTGGTCTCTTTAGGTTCTTGGTATTGTTGTGGGAGTTCTTCTGCAAGACCATGATGTTCGGCAGAGTGAGTTTCAGCAACTTCCTTACCATCGCATTTTCATCATGTTGCTGTTGGAATTAAATGCTCCTGAGCACGTGCTGGAGACCATCAACTTCCAGACGCTCACAGCTTTCTGGTATGTATTTGACCGCGATGCTCATCCTTTCCTGGTAGGATCGAGATTTTTTTTCATCTAAAGGCTATCTGACGGTTCCTTTGTGGTGGCTTAATCACATTCGGAATAACTGGTTCTCCTATAGACTGTCCACTTGCTTGTTTTAAGGAAGATGACTGGTAAAACCCAAGATGCTAAAATGCCTTGCTTTTAGGGCTGTATATGTTTTTCCTCAATGTTATGAAAAGCAATCTTATTGCTGTGCACTTCTAACCTGCTCTAACTTTTCTTTCAGTAACACATTTCACATCCTGAGGCCTACAAAAGCTCCAGGTTTTGTTTATGCCTGGCTGGAACTGATCTCCCATCGGATATTTATTGCAAGAATGCTGGCACATACACCACAGCAGAAGGTGTGGCTGCAGTTTATCTCTTCTGAATTAAAAAAGCTCACACGGATGCTTATCTGGTGTGGTGCTGTTTCACATCTCTCAAAGTGCACTAGTAGCATGGCTGTTCTGTTTTTGTTGTCTTCCATATTCACAGTAACCTAACTGCATGGAGGAGAGTCTTTGTGTCAAAGTATGGAACATAGGGTGAACTGAATTTAATAAATATGCCTTTGTCAGTCTGGCAGAGCTGTAGTCTAGACCAAATACTGTCAACTCAGTGTGGCATGTTGAGTGTTGGGGAAGCACCCATGGTACGTGATGTGCAGCAAAGGCCCTTGAAATGAGCTGCGCTGCACTCCCTGCTAGAGCTAGCAGTAGGACATAACTTTGATCTAGGTTTATATGAAGACCAATCTAACTATACTTTTGAACTTAAGATAACCGCTCTTCATTGCACATTTTCCACCTGCTGTTTTTCTCTTGACAGGGTTGGCCTATGTATGCCCAGTTACTGATTGATCTTTTCAAGTACTTGGCTCCTTTCCTTAGAAATGTGGAACTCACCAAACCTATGCAAATTCTTTACAAGGTAAAAAAAAAGTCAGCTAATACATGCTACTTCCAACCAAAGTTGGCTGAAAGTAGAGGTGTTCTGGTAACAAAATACGATTTACTGTTCTTTGATAATTTATATCTTAAAGTTAAATACAAATCTGGTGTGGGACAGAAACAGGCTGCCTTCCCAGACTAATTTCTTCCTGTTAATGTTAGCCACATGAGACAGAAGGATGGCTCTGCAAGCTCTTGGGCAGTTTCAACAGTTATACAGCTCTTTTATATTATATTTTATTTCACAGGGCACTCTGCGTGTGTTGCTGGTCTTGTTGCATGATTTCCCAGAATTTCTTTGTGACTACCACTACGGGTTCTGTGATGTGATCCCACCTAACTGTATTCAGCTAAGAAATCTGATCCTGAGTGCCTTCCCACGGAACATGAGGCTTCCAGACCCTTTCACCCCCAATCTAAAGGTAGGACCTACTTTCATGAGATTGATAATGGCAAGCTTGGATGCCTCCAGTACTCTTTATTCAGGTTTTTTGGCACAGGCTGTGAAATGTTGGGAACAATTTAACTGATATTTGAATTAATGCAGCCATTCAAAAGTGAACAGATAATTGGAAACTTAAGTGACAGTCAGCAGTTAGCAGAACAGCATTCTTTAAAGCATGTAGGTTTGAATTATGTTTGTAATGCTTAGTGTTTGACAGTTTCCCTACAGAGCGGAATGCAATCCTTGTCCTGTAGAACACAGTGGTATGAAATGTGTTGTCATTGGAAGCGTAACGCTCAACTCTGGTCTGTGTAGCTTCATTGGCATCCGTAGATACTTACATTGCTTGCAAGGTCTGTGCAGGTTCAGTCTGAAAGGACGGACTGTTGAGACTTGTTACATGAGAACCGCATCGAGAACCTAGCTTTTGCATGGAAAACCAGAGGGCTTTTCTTTCTCCAAAGGGAGACTGACTTGATGGCGTCCCTAGATCTGACTGGTGCATGGCATTGGAGCAAGGGCATCTTTATCATTTTACTGTCTCATTTGTCACTGAAAAACAGACGACTTAAAGCTGTCTTTGTGGCTTTGCTGTTTGAAAGTTCAGCCAACAGTTCTGCTCTGTTTTGTTCAGCTCATGCTGAATTGCATAGTTTGTGCTCAGCAGGATGAATGGCGACTGGAGTTCAGTTAACTAATAGAGTTCAGTTGACTAAAGAGCTGGTGTCCCAGCACGATGTAATTGTAAATACTTTTTGAGAAACGGGGACGCCTTCTTATCTTGAAAATAATGAGATAAAGCACCGTTCTGAAGCAAGCCTCTTGCATAATGGGGAGAGCCTTTGAGAACGGTTAATGTTACCTAATTAAATCTTTGGGCATATGCCAGTCTCCTAATCGTGGAATGATTAAATGCAAACTTTCTCACACTGCTAAAGCGTTGTCCTATTATTCCTCCTTGCCTAAGCTGTGCAGGGTGATGGGAGTGAAGCTGCAATACTCATTCAGTTAGCACTTCTTGAGACTGAAGGAAGGCTGTTCTTGACTTGTGTGGATGTTTGTACTTTTTTAAACTACCAAATTGTCTTGAGTGTAGATAAGGGAAATTCAAAGGCAGTGACTGAATTCCCCTATGGCCTTCGCCCTTGAATTCTTTTATCCTCTACTCTCAAGTCTTTGAGACAGTCGTCTAATAAGTTTGCACATTAGAGACCAAGTTTCTTCTGAAATCTGCAAAAGTCTAGTGTTTCCTTCTCATTGCTGGTAGGAAAAAGTGGTCAACAGCAGGACTAGACGTAGTATCACTTACAGAACTGCTGTTGCAATTTGTGCCTTTAGAGATCGCTTATGGTTTTGCTGCCTGGGTTTTCTCTCAACAGGTGGACATGTTAAGTGAAATTAATATTGCTCCACGAATACTCACAAATTTCACTGGAGTGATGCCTCCGCAGTTCAAGAAAGACTTGGATTCCTATCTCAAAACCCGTTCTCCAGTCACTTTTTTGTCTGACTTGCGCAGCAACCTACAAGTGAGTGGCTGGTTTCTGAGGATCCTGAATTTAAATAGTGTGGGACAAATGATGATCTGAGTCACCTTCCTTTCTTGCAGGAATTTTGTTGGTGTGTAGCAAGCATGTGTTCCATGCAATAGAAAAGCCTGTGAAAATGTGCACTTCTCTGAATAATTCTTCTACCACTCCCTAGCAGGATGTTTAAGGGTGTGTTAAGTAGTTTCACCCAGGTGGAATTTAAGGAAAGAGGAATTGTGACTTTAACAACCCTAAAATGATCTGATTTAAAAGCAGCTGGTTTTATCTACATGAGCTGCCAAATGCTCATGTAAGTGAAAATGTAAGGTTATCTAAAACTTTGACCCTTCTGCTTGCATGTCTCTAGTGCACAACCGTGCAAATCTTTAGTGAAGAATGTAGTCAGAGCTGATTGCGTCAAGCTTGCTTTTTTTTTGTCCTCAACCACTGGGTGATGAAGAGTCTTGTGGCTTCTGTCACACAACTCCAGTACTGCTTATCCAGGCATTGTCTGAGATGCGATGGGTTTTATTGAACTTAACCAGATTCTAAAAAAACACTATTAAATTTTGACTCCAAATGGATTCATTGTTATAGAAATCTATGGATCTGCATGCTAATGCTTTAGGGGTAAAAAAAGGCAAATTAGCCAGTTCAGAATTGTTAGCCATCAACATTTCAGGCATCACATGGCTTGGCTTGCAACAGACTTCAGGACTGAAGTTGGATTTTCTCAGAAAATTGCTCAGACTGAAGCATTCACACAGGTGGTGTGCATTTCAGCCAGCCTCAAAAAAAAAAAAATCAGGTAAAGGCACTCTGAATTCACCAGCAGTGCCTTTACTGATTTTTT
>VYXH01011860.1:271690-287531 GCA_013397275.1 Burhinus bistriatus | reverse complement strand
GACGCGGTGCTCAGGCGCAGCGGCTGGAGGGCTCGTGGTCTCGTTGGAGAATGTCTGAAGGCTGTGAGCTGCCGCGGGTTGCGCACGTCCAGTCCTGCATCCTTAGGAAGGAGATGCTCCTAGCTGTAGCACACACCTCTGCCAAATAATGTCTACTGGCTTATTTGGCTTTTTCATCACTTTTTTCTTCTTGGAAAAAGAATGCATGGTTGTGCATACTGTAATTTAAGTATATTTATAGATTTAAATAAATAAGATTATTTGTAAGGATATCTGTAAAATTGGGTTTGACATCTTTGGCTGAGTTGTACGATGCTGTAGTCAAAAGTCTAATTATTTTCTTTATTTTTTAGAGTGACGCTTCATTTCATCTTTTCTGGAATGGAGATTTCTTCTCACCAGTTTCACCTCTTGCAGCAACTAAATGAGCAGCGCAGGCAAGACTTATTCTGTGACTGCAATATCCTGGTGGAGGGAAAGGTCTTTAAAGCACATCGCAATGTGCTGTTTGCCAGCAGCGGCTATTTCAAAATGCTCCTTTCACAGAGCTCGAAGGAAACAAGTCAGCCGACAACAGCTACTTTCCAGGCATTTTCTCCTGACACGTTTACAGTTATTCTAGATTTTGTGTATTCGGGCAAACTGTCTCTCACTGGTCAGAATGTCATTGAAGTGATGTCAGCTGCTAGCTATCTGCAGATGACCGATGTTATCAGTGTGTGTAAAACGTTCATTAAGTCATCGCTGGACATCAGTGAGAAGGAGAAGGATCGCTACTTCAGTCTGTCGGACAAAGATGTCAGTTCAAATGGCGTGGACCGATCCTGCTTGTACAGTGCAGGCTGGAGGGCAGAAAGCAGCCCCCCACATTCACACTTAAGCCCAGATCAAGGGACATGTATGATGGGTGGAAACGCTTGGAGCAGTTTCAGCTACTATCCTACTTCTCAAAGAAATGCCCAGCAGCAGCTGTCCAAACACGAGCAAAGGCAGGATTCCATAAAGAAATCCCGGCACCTGGGACTGCAGCAACCTTCTGACATTCCTCACTATAAGTCAAGCAAACTGGAGGAGAGGGCTGCCGATCCCGCTGGCCATATTGCTCAGTCGGAGGAGCAAGTTCAGATTGAAACAGAAGTTGAGTCTCCTCACGTGGGATACCAGTATGGCCAGGGCTCTGACGTGATACCAAGGAGCTTGGCTGTGTCACAGCAGGAGCACGAATCACCCCGTTCTTCCAGTAAATCAAAGTCTTCAAAAGCAGACGAGCAGTACGCGAGCATGCCCTCGATTCTAGGTGTCATGGGAAGCTGGACTGAAGGTAAGAATTGGTTTTAATGCTGTAGGTGCACAGTCATCTGTGGATTGTCTGTTCTGCCCGTGAGAAGAATGTACTGTACTGAACCAGTGTACAGTTGCCAAAAAGATATGTATATTGTCCAGAAATGTAAGTTTGGAAAGTTTAACTCATTTTTTTAAAAAATTGTGAATAGCCTTTCAAAATATATAATCTTTGGTGTCTCTACAGCTTCATCTTGCAAATTTAAGTCACAATCTTTTGGAGTATTTTTAAGCTCGTTTTAATCTAGCTAACGGTCCACTCCTTTTCCTATGTTGCACTCCTGTGTAATTTACAGGAAAACACAAGATCTTTGTGCTTGAAAAGACCTATGATAATATTTTTTGTAATAAAAGTGATTTGCTATTCTGCTCACCGAATGCCTTTTCCTAGAGCATTACATGACTAGATATGCTATGACTTAATTTTTTTTAATCACATTATTTTCTAACAGATGATCTGCCCAGGATGAGGTTCAAGTGCCCATTCTGCACTCATGTGGTGAAAAGAAAAGCAGACCTAAAGCGGCACCTTCGCTGTCATACAGGAGAGCGCCCTTACCCTTGTGAGGCATGTGGGAAAAGATTTAGCAGGCTAGATCACCTAAGTAGCCATTTTCGAACAGTATGTATTTTTAGTAACTGCATGATTTGTTTAATATGTAAATCTGTCTCAGTATAATTAAACACAGTACAAGTGTATCTGGTTGATACATAGACTCCTGTAAAGAAGAGGTAATAGAAAATTAATCTGGTTTTGTTGAAGTCAATTTGAAGCATAATTTGTATGAAAGGGGATGAATTTATTTGTTAATTGATGGCTCGCAAAGGTACTGCTCTATGCAAGTCCTGTAACAGAGCTTAAGTGGGCAATTACAGTGCCTGGGATTGTTTAATTTTTAACGTTTGATGACTGTCTCTCAAAATGAGTTAATGCTACCATTTGACACTACTCCAGCCCTACTTTTTGTCATCTTAAAAAGCACTTCTTTGTGGATACATTATCAAACTTATTCATTTCAATTTCCCCAGATTCATCAGGCTTGTAAGCCTATCTGCAGAAAGTGTAAACGCCACGTGACTGAGCTAACAGGACAAGTGGTCCAAGAGGGGACAAGACGTTACAGACTCTGTAATGAGTGTTTGGCTGAAGCTGGCATAGACAGTATTCGCATTGACTTGGAGGCTGAAGCACCCCTTGAATTTCCACAAGATGGGGATAAGGAGTCCAGGTGGCACTATGGGGAAGACAACAGATCTGATGTGGAGATTGTGGAGGATGGGTCAACTGACTTGGTCATTCAGCAAGTTGATGACAGTGAGGATGAAGCAGATGAAAAGGAAGTAAAACCAAATATTAGGTAGTTGCAAGACAAGAATCAGGAATTCCATGTAAGAGGGAGAATGTACTGTCTTGACCATAAGCCCTCCACCAGCCTGTTGTTACTGTACAGAGACACACTGGTTTCTCCTGAACAGATCCAGACTTGCATGTATTTATGGACATGCCATTGAGTCCATTCTGAGTTTTGTTATCAGAATACCCATACTTCGCTTCATTAGAAATAATCCATCCTTAAATGAAATAATGGATGAACAAGAAAACTGAAGTACTACATGGATAATTTTTTATAGTAGACAATGGGTCACTTCTCAAAACCTCTTTCAAGGGATTGAGTTCTAAATACTTAAAAAAAAAAAAAAAGTCACACAGCACTGTAAATTGCCCACTTGTTAAACTTGTAGAGGTGTGGCTTTTATAAGTAATATCATCTGGCGATAAAGTATAAATACCCCACACACCAGAATATAAAGAAAACCTCTCTTCGGTATTAAGAAATGAAGATAATCTTCCACGAAATTTCATGAAGTCTTCATATTGTGATAAGGAAAAAGGCAGCTAATTAAGAAAAAGCATATAAAAATGTTTTAGCACATTCATCTGGAAAAGCACTTTGTTGTAAAATTTATTAGAATAAGGAGAATCTTTAGCAGGTCATTCATTCAAGACCTGTTTCTTTACAAGAAAATAAACACATGAATGCTAGTCCTACTCAACACATCAGAGATAAAATGTTTACAAGTATGGATCATTAATTGATGCTAGTAGATGTTTTATTCATTCTGAAAACTGGGAACTCAGACTGGGCTATGTTTTAATAAGCACTAGTAAAATACTCTTTTTTTTTTTTTTTTTTTTTTAAAAAAAACTCTCAAAAGTGCCAGACTGATATGACTGGTAGCCCTGCATCCACAGCATTGCCAATGGCAGTGTCAGCTTCTCCATGCCAACGTGAAGGAAACAATCCTTACAAGGTTACTTTAGTTGTTGTTTTCTTTCTTTGTCCCCCGTTTTATTTGCCAATAACAGTGGCAGAATGATTTGTACAGTATATATATTATATCATTAGAAATGGAACTGATGAGATTTTCCATCTGAAACCATTGACAACTCGTTTGTATTCACCTGTACTCAATTTATATATTCCCAAAGTCATTTGGTCACCAAGAGAACATAACTTTACCCTTTTTCAGTCTGTACTGTATGCCAACGAGAACAAGATGTACTGGAAGTTCTAGACATCATATTTGTGTAATTTTACCTACAATTAGACTACAAGAGATGACATGACTAATGGCGAAGAAAGTTTACTTCTATAAGAAAGTAAGACACTTTGTTTTGTTACTCAGTAAGTTTATCTGAACCAGCACTGTAAACAGGAGAGGAGCAGAAGTATGCTCCTGGGGTGCTTTTATTCTGCATTTTCTTGGACAGACCTGAGTATTAATACAGTTTTCATCCTGTGATCATTGAACTCAATGGGTACAGGCTTAGAAAACTTTATTTTTTTTTTTTCTTTTTTTACAACTTTGTAAGCATGTTCGGCTGAAACCTGGGATTAATTACAGAACAATCCCATATATATACTACATAATCTCTTTCCCAGGGACAGCCATAAGGTCAATATTTTATTTTTATTTGTGTAAAAACTGTGTAGCCTTATCAGTATCATCATTACCAGAGAGTGCAGCATTTTCATTCCGGGCTGCAGATGGTCAGCCTACGGGTCTCTTAAACGGCAGCTCGAGTGCTTCCTACTAAGTTCACAGTGTAAGCGTTAAGTGTTCTTCCCCTCAGACATGCAGGGCTGTCAAGAAGCAGCCTGTTTCTATGTTCTAAGAAGATGAGAAGTGGTATTTTATTGCTCCTACAAAAATTATTGTCCATTGGCTTAGACTTGGGGAGGGGGACAGAAGCGGGGAACTTATAAAACTTTCTCATGACCCATATGAAAATATCTTTTCCAAACATGACTTACACTTGCCTCGATTTTATGTTACACTTTGGTCAGCAGTCCACAAAATGGACTTGATGTGAAAACAGCTGGTTAATTTCTTGGAGCTTATTACTCCTAAAATGTGTATTATTAAATGGCTAAGAAATATTCCTGAGCAACCTTAACTAAATCAAATATAGGTCAAAGAAATACATAAAAGAATATGGAATGACTTCAATCAAGTTTCAGGAGAAAATGCTTGCTGAAATAAAATTTAATAGATTTTTTCCATTTCCCTTTACATTAAACAGTATGCGCAATAAATTCTAGGTATCAGTGCCTGCTGTCCCAGAATACAAAGTGGCTGGGATTAGTCTGTGTCTGTGTTTGGGGATGGATTAAGGGGAGGGGAAAATAAAGTGTCACTCTAGGCCTGAAATCTTAACTGCCAACTGTAAAGGTGAGACTATTAAGTGTTTCTGTATACTTGGGGGCGTTTTTAGAAGCAAAGGGATTTTTGGTCAATACTCGATCTAATTAGATACTGTAAATCTAAGAATACTGAGGACCAGATGCTTCAGAAAAAGATGTGAAGTGGCTATAATGAGCAAATGGAACAATCTATCCATATTTACTGTTTAAGTATAGGCAGATTAATTATTGATTTGCCTGGCAAACAAGGGTTTTTACTGTGTTTATCTGTTATTGTTATTCTCAGTAGCATAACTAGATATCTGTAGTAATTTTTAAAATATCTTATTAAGCTTGGAGTTTAGGTCAAGACTGCGATTCCCACAGGTCAATTATGTTTTGTATTTTTAAAAGGTTACCATTTTTACATTTGTTGCCTTAATTTCAGTTGTTGTTCCCTTATTTTTGTATTGCAAGATAAATGTTAAGTGCCTTCTATTTTCTATGTCTTTCATTTTACACAGCCAGTCATATATTTTGCTTGTTTTTCTCTAAATGAAATCCTGTTTGTTTTCTTTTCATCTCCTTGCATTACCTCTGATGACTGTCTTCTTCATACTCCTGTTAGGATCACACACCATTCATTAGCAGAAGTAACATTTCTGTTCTTTTCAAGGAGGAAAGCAAAGACCATATAGAGTTGTTCCCACAGAATTTAATTTTACTTAACAATAACTGATTTCAATGTGTTGCTTTTTGAACTGTGCCAAGTCACGAGTAGGACACCTGATTTTATCTTTAAATGCTAGAGATGGCTGTATAGAACTGTACTGAATTCTGCTAATACTGATCCATTCGGATTGTTTGTGTCCTGCCTCTGTACAGCCGAATCACAGTATGAGCCGTTTAAATTGTAGTGCAGCATTGGAACGGGCTGTTCAGAAAGCAGCCTCAGAGATGTTTGTCCTTAAAAGCGTTCCAAGACTTCGCTAGACAAAGCCATGGCTGATCTGATCTTGATCTGATCTTGGTGCTGGCCTTCTTCCTGTGGGAGGTGGGACTACAGACATTCACAGCTCCCCTATGACCGACAGTTTTATGATTCTCAAATTGCTTTTTGCCTTTTTTTTCCTTGTACTTCTTTCATCACCTTCATGTTGCTTTGAATACTCTTAAATACTACTTAATGCTGTTTTGATTATTCACTCATTTTCAGTACATCGTTCTCTTGTCATTTGCTTTTCCATTCCCTGTTTTGTCTGACTAATACTGGAGGGATGTCCAGTTCAAGAGACGTTCCTCGTTTATACCTCTATTTTCTGTGCAATTCTAGTGTCTTTGTCCTTTTCTCTCCTCTGTCCCTTGTCACTGAAAGCCTGCCTCTTTTTGCTTGGCTTGCATTTGTGTTCACAAAACCATGGTCGAGAGTGAAGACATAGATTCCTCTTCCTCTGTTTAGTGTCTCACCTTTAACTATCCTTATTTTCTGGCAACTATCTTGCCATCCTTTCAAAGGCTGAAACACTGCATTAAAAAACATTTCTCTTTCCCCCTTTTCAGATATTTCTTACAGAATTTTACCTGCCACATAAACCTATGACTTGTGTGATACTTGATTAGTTTTTCTCCTTCACGTCATATCCCTTTTTTTGTTTTCCATTAAATTATCTAAACTTCTGTATTCACTATCCCCAAAAATGACACTTGTCCTTATCTCAAAGGGTCAACTGTTGGGGTTTTTTTTCAAAGTTAAAAAAAAGCAGACCCCAAAAAACAACCTCAGAATTAATCTCCCTTTCCAACATTTTGGTATATATTTTATTCCAGTTCTTAAGCACCGAGATGAAAAAAAAAACAAAAAATATTTAATGTGAGCTTTGAAAATATCTGTAAGCCCACAGATCTCTAGTGGAGGAATGATGCTGACTGCTGGCCGTATCATTGTTCCTTTACTCCTGGCTCTTCAGAAGAAATACTCCATCCCCCAGGATATTGGGATCCCTCTCAATTTTTCAATGATAAAAAAATCTCTGTTGGATATAAAATTATGGAATGCTACGTTTCTTCCCTGAAGCATCTGGTCACTGTCAGAGGCTATCCCATTACCTAGCCATGCCAATGTTTACCTTTGTTATATTTTGATCTGCAGAAATACTTGGCTTTGAACTTCAGATAGCCTACACAGAGGCTAACAGCACTATCTTTAGCCCCATTTATTATTTAAACGGACCTTGATTTAGCTGAAAAATGCCTGACCTACCATCTGGCTACAGCTGAGTCAATGACTGTGCTCGGATCCCAGAATCCCCCCCTACAATCATTAGCATCTGTCAGCATAATAGCAATGCTATATAGTTGGATGTCTGTCTAAAACCTTAACTGCTGAGGGCAAGCAGAGTCGAAGTTTGCGTTGTGAGGATTACAGCTAAACTAAACTTGTTTAGTTGAATTTATCCTAAAAAAAGACTTTTAAAAATTATATTTTTGTCCAAGCCTTGAGGCTAAAGATAGCAGTCAGACTGGAATAAGCACATGTGTTTAGGCTTCATTTAATGAGTTTACAAATTCATAAGGAACTACTTCAGTGAACTGCTGAGGCCAGTATCTATGGGATCTGGTCAAGATGGCACTGGTGACTTCTAACCGTTTGCAAGGTAGAGAAATGTAAATTATAATCCAAAAATAGTCCAAATAGTTAATTCTGTATTCCTTTTATTGTTTCTACATCAATAAGTACAGCAGAATTCTAAGACTAGTTCAATATTCTAGTACAGGCATACCAACACTTGCCTCTTGATTTTGTCTGGAACATCTCAGGAAAGTCAAAAGTCAATTAGAAGGCTGGAAGGCAACACGTACAAGAATGAAATAGAAGAAAATTTCTCTAATTCTGACCCAAAGGTTGAGTTTTGAAGAAAAGGATCTTACAATCATCCAGTCTTTGCCTCCAGACTTTCAGTGTACTTATCCTGTTAGGTATAAACCAGTACCAACAGTCTGTATGTCTGTTGAGTGATGGGTATAATTTGATAAGGTACTAAGAAAAGCTTATAATACTATTTAGTTAAGTATTTTCTATACTGTTTCACTTAAAAAACCTCCCACATTGGAGTTAGCGCCACCTTTCATCATATTTAGCTCTTGAAATGCAGAGAGGCATCTAATTTGGTGCACTAAGAATTTTAAACATAGCAGCAACACAGAACACAAAAATTTATTAGGAAAAACTGGAAGGAGTGGCAGGAAAAAGATTTCCGTACCTTGGCTTAGCTGTTGTAGTAGATTAAACAATAACGAAGTTCTCTGCCACACTCTGACCTGACACTTTTTACTGTTCAAATGGGAACTGTTCTCTTACCATGTTCTAACAGCCTGCGTTGAGGAAGGGACTGTACCAGAGGAACTGCAGAGGTTCCTTCTCAAAATTTTTCAATGATCTCGAGGAACAAGATTGAAAGTGTCATGTGTTCTAACAAGCACAAGATTGAAAGTGTCTCATCTTCTAACAGGGACAAGATTGAAAATGTCTTGTCTTCTAACGGGCATCCTGATTTGATTTTCTTTTTCCACACAGAAGGGGGAAAAAAGACAATCTGTCATATTACACTCCTACTTGGAGTACTTTGGTTTAAGATTATCTCCATTGTTTGAATACAAAACTTCCCTGTTACAAAAATACTGCTATATTAAGTAATATATCCTATGCCACAGAACTACAGATATTTCCCATTTAGGTGGCGCCTTCCTTTCACGTACAAAGATATGTAGACTCGCATTTAACAATAGAAATGCATTGTCTGCAGTAAGGTAGCGGGCCTCCTGGGCAGAATGTGGGTGTGGGAAGAGGCGAGCAGCCCCGACTGCAGGGCGATCAGGCAGAGGAAGCCGCTGGGCTGCGCCTGCAATCGGTGCGTTGCCCCTTTAATTGTGTCCCCAGCCCTCGGGCGTCTCTGTCCAACGCCCACGTCAGCAAATACCTTTTGTTTCTCTCACGTTCGGGCTTCCAGGGCTCGGGGCTGCGGGACCCGCGCGTCGCCTTCAGCCACCGCCAGCCCCGACGCGGGGCCGGGGACTCCGCATCCCCCGCCCGCTCCTCTCGGCTCAGCGGCAGCCGCCCGCAGGACCCCGCCGGTGAGTGGCGGTTGTGCTGTACACCGATAGGTTGGACCGGGCGTCGGGGCTGGAGGTGGCTAGGAGCGGGCTGCTGCGAGGACGTCCCNNGGGAGGCCCCTCCGCGCTTTGGCGGGCGGGTCCGGCGCCGTCGGGCGTCCCGGGCTCCCGGTGATCGAGCGACCAATTCGGCCGGCCGTGCGGGTGAGTGACGGCGGCCTCCGCCAATGTCGGGGGAGCCGGGGCGGCTGCGGCCGCCGGCGCTCTGCCGCCGCCTTCGTGTGCGGCCCGGAGGCGCTGGGACCGGGGTTGTGCCCGCGGCGAGCTAATTTAAGGCACAGACTCTCTAGTCAGCCGTGGCTTTCCCCATGGCAGAAGGGCAAAGTTCTGTATCTGTCTGTGAACCGCTCACATCTATGTCGATGTAATCTTAATTCTTGTAGGATATGCAGTAATCCTGCTGAGGCATCTTTTCACCTCTTTTAGAGTTAACTCTCATGTTATTATGCGGGGTAGAGGCTGCAGGGAGTTTGGAGATATATTGGGAATGTGATAACATGCCCAATGTTTATGTTTTTAAAAATAGCACTCCTGTCTGTAAAGTAGAATTCCACAACATTGGTTTAGATTGTCATGATTATACTTGTTTTTTACTTTAGATCAAGCCTTCCCATTATCCCTGTCTGGAATGGAGATTTCTTCCCATCAGTTTCACCTCCTGGAGCAGCTAAACGAACAACGGAAGCAAGACTTGTTCTGCGACTGCAGTATCCTGGTGGAGGGAAAGGTCTTTAAAGCACATCGCAATGTGCTGTTTGCCAGCAGCGGCTATTTCAAAATGCTCCTTTCGCAGAGCTCGAAGGAGACGAGTGAGCCAACAGTAGCTACTTTTGAGGTCTTCTCTCCAGAGACATTTATGGTTATCCTGGACTTTGTGTATTCAGGCATATTGTCTTTAACCGGTCAAAATGTGATCGAAGTGATGTCAGCTGCTAGCTATCTGCAGATGACAGATATTCTTAATGTCTGTAAGACATTCATTAAGTCCTCGCTGGATATTAATGAGAAGGAAAAGGATCATTACCTCAGCCTTTCGGCCAAGAGTACGAACAGTGAACCCGCCCATCCATCTCTTTATCGGTCAAGAAGGAAAGCAAAGAGCAACCCCCGGCGTTCCTATTCAATGCCAGATGAAAAAACTAATATGGTGAATGAAAATTCCTGGAGTAGTTACAGCAGCTATCTGTCCTCACAGGTGATTCTTCAGCGGACAGAAACACAGCTATCGAAAAGAGGCAGAAAACAGGGCTCAACGAGAAAGCGCCGAAAGCACCTCGGACTGTCACAGACCCGTGATTTTGTGCAGTGTAAATCGAACAAAGCTGAGCGGGCCGGTGGAGGTGGCAGCATGTCGGATTCCAGCCACATTTCTCGGGTTAGAGAGGAGGCTGAATTCGATGCTGAGAATGATGTTGATCACAGCAATTATGGATATAATCACGAATCGGAAGTGATACCAAAGAGGTGGTCTGTTGCTCAGCTGGAACAAGAACTTTCAAGAACTCCTGAGTTCATGGAGTTAAAAGCAGAGGAACTGTACACCTCAATGCCCACAATTTTAGGTGTAATGAGTAGTTGGAATGAAGGTAAAAAATAGATACGGTTTTGAAAAGTTTGTCTTTATTTGGAAGAATTCAGATGATCTTTTGGAGAGAATTTGTATAGCTGCATGCAAATCAAAATGACACATAGAGTTCCAGATTATTTCCTGATCTATTCGATTATAGTGCCTAACAGAATGCGAGGCTTTGCAGCCAGAACAGAGCATGAGAATTGGAATCGTAGAGCTTGACCCAGGTATTGTGTAAAGTTAAAGCAATACACGCCAGATTATTTGGACCCAAGTGGAGTTTAACAAAGCTTAAAGAGCTGTAATGGACTAGGGGACCTGAAGGACTAAATTTCTCTTGTAATGGGCCCAATACCTGGCAGAAATAGACGCATTCAACCTAAATCCAACCCAAGTCCTTCACAAGAGACAGTCCTGTCATTGGTGGGATGTTGCATTTCCCTTAAGATCCAAACCAGCCCAAACTTCAGGACTGTTTGGCCATACTACATAAAGCATCTCCACTCTTGATGGCCTGACAGCATATGCCTCAGAGGGTGGAATGACATTGGCAGGTGTATTCTTATGTGCATTCATTTGGAAACTAATGTATCTATATTTTATTATAATTGCATAATTTCAAGATGTTGGGTATCCTAGTATATTACATACAGATTATAAACATCAAAGCTATGAACTTTTAGCTGATGGAAGAGGCAAGTATGATGACTGTGTATTATAGCTATTTGATCATCTGTATGTCTAAAAAATACCCTGAGTAAGGAAGAATACAATATGAAATGCCGTTTTGGGGGATTATATTTTGGGATTTTTCCTATTTAGTGACAGACCAGAGGAAAAGTAAACTGCTACTTATTTAAGCTGAAAAGTAATCAAACTACTACATAAAGAAAGACCACTGCTATTTGACATTTTACCTGTATTTCTCTATAACAGATGACTTACCTCGGATGCGGTTCAAATGCCCCTTCTGTACGCACACAGTGAAACGACGTGCAGACCTGAAGCGACATCTTCGGTGTCACACAGGGGAGCGGCCGTACCCATGCGAAGCATGTGGGAAAAGGTTCACCCGACTAGAGCATTTACGTAACCACTTCCAAACGGTACGCCATTTCCATTGAGATTCAGCCTAGAAAAATACACCACAAGATGTCATTGGTACCAGCTGTTCAGTCATTTCCAGACCTGATACCAGAAAAGGTTCCTAGGTGCACATCAACTATTCATTATTTAAGTTGGCAAATGATATTTTTAATTTCATTTTTTAGAATGATTCAGTGAATTTTATTTTTCTAAAAAAAAAAACAAACCCCAAAAAATACCCAGAAAAAAAATATTTGCTTTTGGATGAACACTGACATTGTCAAATTTTAAATCTCTTTAGATACATCAAGCCGGCAAACTGATCTGCAGAAAATGCAAGCGTCATGTAACTGACCTAACAGGATGTGTTGTTCAGCAGGGAACAAGACGCTACAGACTGTGCCATAAGTGTCTAGCAGAAGCTAATTTTGACAGCATCCCTGAAGATTTAGATGCAGAACATTCTCCCGTCTCCTCCACGGGAAACAAACGTTCCAAATGGGCTTTGGAGGAGGAACAGAAATCAGATGAAGAGACAGTGGAGGAGGAACCGTATAATTTGGTTGTCCGACAGGCTAATGATGATGTTCCAG
Source organism: Burhinus bistriatus (assembly GCA_013397275.1). Taxonomy (NCBI): domain Eukaryota; kingdom Metazoa; phylum Chordata; class Aves; order Charadriiformes; family Burhinidae; genus Burhinus; species Burhinus bistriatus. The sequence goes on along the minus strand of VYXH01011860.1, from coordinate 275,085 downwards.
ATGAGGTAGATGAAAAGGTGAAACCAAATCTTAGGTAGATATATTTGTGTATTTGTTACTGTTGTATGCAAGATTAAATTACTTGTGTCCTACCAACTATTGCTGGTTTATTACTTTCATTAAAATTAAATAATGCTAAAATTCTCTTAGGAGAAGCAAAGTATGGACTACAAGTTGTTATATACTTACAGACATGCAACAGTATAACTGCTTCTAAATATCATCCAGAAAGTACTTATTATCTAGAAACTATTTAGAATTGGTTTATATTTCATCACTTACTCAGACCTCCAGTTCATAATGAAAGTGTGAACCAATTTACAGTCTTACATAGATTCTATACAATATAGATTTTTAAAAAATACCGATAATTTGCTTTGAAAAAGTCTTACTAAAGTAAGAAGACAAGAAATCTAAAAAACGTTGACGCTGTAATTAACATGTATATACACTTCAGAAACTTCATAAGAAAGGGGAAAAGAAAGCAAGTGGAATTCTTCCTGCTGAAGAACCTATTTACACAAGCTTTGTTTTCTGAGCAAGCTTACTGCTTCTTCTATTTGAGAAAAGCATGATTAGTTTTAAAGAATACACACAGCCATACAGAGTAGAGTAATGAACAGAGCATCTCTAGTGCACTTGGGTAGTATGAGTTTGCCTTTCAGATATGCAGTGGTTTTGTACTGTGAATTTTAAAGAAAGATACACTAACATGGTTCCAAGGAAATAAAGTGCAATCACTGGAAGTACAGTTGTCAGGTTTTTTCCATTTTTTTTTCAGGACTGGTGCAAGATTTGCTTAAACCCCTGTCTATCTTATGCTAAGAATAAAGAGAACAAGTCCCTTTCATTTCAGTGGGAAACTAGATCATGGAGCTACTTTAGAAAGGCTTCCCTGCTCATATAAATTTAGGATGCTTAACGGCTGCTTGACAGCATAAAAAGATTTGTTTATAAGGACAATTTCCCTTAGAGTTTAAGCAACCTTTCTAATTCTGGAGTCTCTTCAGCTTTTTTAGTAATCACATTTTTTTTCCCCCCAGTTATTTGGGTCAGAGAACATCCACTTGCTAAAGAAACTGAAAATGCTTAGTACTAAAATGATTAAAAAAAAATAAATAAAAATCTCAGAAAGTATAGAAGAAACATTCTGACTGAGAGCAGAGAATGGCATTCCCAGTAGGTACTCTTGACAAAAAGCCACTGTTTGGTCTCATGTCTCATTTTATGCTGTTTCCTTTCCTGTTAGCAGAATCTGTAGCTTGAGGTTACTGCCAAGCAAGCAAAAATTCCCTGTAGAGAATATGAGAACAGCCATATTGATTCACATCAAGGTTCTCCCTGTCTCCGATAGTTGCCATTAACAGATACCTAGGGAAAAGGGAGAACAGGGCAAGCCTACGGAGCTTCCTCAACTAACAGCAAGGAAAGAAGGGTTTGCAGTTTAAGCATATTTTTGAATTAACCACTTTCAGGTAGCTCATTGTCTCAGCAGGCCCCAGCTCAGTGAGACCACAGCCAGCTGTGGGGCTCCTGTAACGCACTAGAACAGGACTGCCAGTAAACACGCTGCTAACTGAAACCTGTCGCTCCCACAGCTGAGGAAATGGAACAAGGTGAAGTACTTAATACTAAACACTAAAAAGAGATGACTAACACTTACTTAGTTAATTCCAAATGTTTTTCTAGCAAGTTCCTGTCACCATTTCTAAAAGCTGAGCACTTTACTGTAACTACATCCTGTGACTGATGGCATACACAGGGAATCTCAGCACTTCTACAAAGTTAGAATTTAACTACATCAACTTCTCCCGTTTTAGAGGGCTGGGCAAGAGGCCACGACGCACCCTGCGGCTGCCCCTCAGCGCCTGCGCCTGCCTTCCCAACCGCCACCTCACGCTCTGTGGAGAACAAAGCCCCCTCAACTCGACGCCTGATTGGCTAATCCCAGTCACCTGACCCAGCCAGCCAATGAGGTGTCAAAACGGCGCTGAGGGGCGCTAGCTGCGCTCTGCCCGCCTGAGGGGACGCGGCGGCGGCAGCAGCGTCCCGTCCGCCTGTTATGGCCCTCACCTCCGGTGGGTGCCGGCGGTTTGCTGTGCCGAGGGAAGGCCCGGAGCCGTTCATGTCGAACGGCAACAGCAGGCAGGCTCAGGCGTCGTTTTTCCTCCACCAGTGCCGTTGTGCCCAGTCTGTCGCTGTAGCGGGCATGTGCCCTGGGGCTCCTCCTGAGGAGGGAAGAAAACCTAGTGTGTAAAAATTACACTTTTCTTTGTCCCATCAAATAGGCATATTGTCATTTTTACAAAAAAAGTCTGCGCACCTTAGCAGAGAACAAAGCTCGAATGTAATCGGTTGGTGTTAAAAACCCACGGACCAAAATTAATCACACACAAATCTATTAAATGTTTCAGTCCAAATTTTATTTCAGTGTTGAAGCTTTCTCAAAAAATAGGAAGGGATTTTATCCCTCAGTCTTCATAATGTGGAAATAAAACCAGATCTATTTAAGATGACTTTACAACAAGATGAGACACTACCTCCAGAGGCGAGGCACTTGTGGTATCCCCACTAAAAAAAGCGGCTCAGCCTGCACCCCCCGTCAAACGGCAGGTAACCCGCGTTTGCTGTCCTGTGATCTAAAACAAAACATGCTTTTGATTATTTTTGATTAATTTTGATTCAGTGAACTGAAGCCCATAATCCTTCGACATTAAAGGATTGTCCGTACTGTCCTTTCTAAAGGAAGAAACGGAACCTGATTGAGACTGTCTGCCTTTAAAAGAGGAGAATCAGCTTTGGCGAGACACGGTTGGGAGTGAAGCCGCACAGAGTCTGACAGATCCCTTTCCCCAGTGCAACAAAGCTGCCTGCGTTTTAGAGTGATAATAGCTGCTATTAGGATTCCACATACATGATCACGTGCTTTAGGGTTTCATGTGGAAAATGATTTACAGCAATTCAGCACCACCTGCTAGCATGACTTTTTTTTTTTTAAAAAACTAGTCTAGAAGGTGTGGTGGTTTGTTTTTTTTAATTGGTATACTTTCTTAGGTGTCCTTTGAACAGTCAGAAATTTTTCTACGTTAAATCAGACCCACTGCAGATATTTTGGACCTTTTATATGATATGGACGAGGGATGTCACCTCAGAATTAGAACACTTAAATCTGCAGATGATATCATGTAGATGAACATTATCTCCTGCCACCCTAGGAAAAGATAGTATTTTAGCTCGCAGCTCCACTAGTTTCTCGATTTAGTTCGTACAGCACCTAACATGTGCCAGCCTTAAAAACTGACTACTAGCATTTCTGAGAGACTTTCAACCCCTACAACTCTCTCTTCTTCTCAATGCTCCCCAAAACCGAACTAGTTTGGTGTTTTTTTTTTTGT
>VYXH01011860.1:250488-261363 GCA_013397275.1 Burhinus bistriatus | reverse complement strand
AAAAAAAAAAAAAAAGCAACAGCTTGGAAAAATCTGCGTTGTGCTTTTACTAAGCTAAGAAGACAAACTGTGCTGTGTTGTCTCAGTGCATTCTGTTTTAATGAGGTGATTCTTCAATTGGGGAAAATGCTCAAAAGAGTAGAGAGGGATCTTGTTGAAAATGTCAAAGCAAGGTTTAGTAAGGCACAGTAAGACTTAATACCAGGTATTCCAGGATGTGCTGGAAATGATACTAGGCACTGAAGTTCTTAAGCTGCCTTTTTACAGACCCTTCTGGAGAGTGTAACCCTGATCTGCGTCTTCGTGGACACCAGAAGGAAGGTTATGGGCTGTCATGGAACCCAAACCTGAGTGGGCATTTGCTTAGTGCTTCTGATGATCATGTGAGTACTTTAAATACAGCAGGGGTACAATCTGCATTTTTTGTCCCTTGGCAAAGGTCAACAATGTTGTTTTTGAGGGGGAGGTGAAGAGAATGCGTGTCTAAAGATGCAATTTAAAAAAAAAAAATTTATTTTTTTAAAGACCATTTGCTTGTGGGATATTAGTGCTGTTCCAAAAGAAGGCAAAGTGGTGGATGCAAAGACCATCTTCACAGGCCATACAGCAGTAGTGGAAGATGTATCTTGGCACCTTCTCCATGAATCTCTTTTTGGATCTGTTGCTGATGATCAGAAGCTCATGATGTAAGTGGGTAATCTCTTCAGAAACCAAGTGCTTCTGTCGCTCTTGCTTTCCCTTCTGCTCCTTAGTCCCTCAGTAAAATGGGATCTAAACCTTTGTTTCAATTCCATGTTTTCCCCTTATAGCTGGGATACTCGGTCAAACAACACCTCCAAACCTAGTCATTCAGTGGATGCTCACACAGCTGAAGTCAACTGCCTCTCTTTCAATCCCTATAGTGAGTTTATCCTGGCTACAGGATCAGCTGATAAGGTATGTCTACCTTGAACTTGGCACATACTTGTTTATTTTCTAATGTGTAAGTGTGGATGTATATATTGGTTGCCTCAACAAAAAATGTTTTTATGTTTTTTTCCTAGACTGTTGCTCTATGGGACTTGAGGAACCTAAAACTGAAGTTGCACTCCTTTGAATCACATAAAGATGAAATATTTCAGGTATACCAAAATGTCTTTTATGCACATAGACTTAGTTCTACTTAGCTGTCTGGAAAAAATGAAAAACATTCTTTTCCACTCTACATTTTTATTAAGTATACTTGCACTTAAAAACTCATAAATTCTTTTCTCTCATCTTCTTAGAATTTTCTGGCTTATTGCTGTGGAGCTATATAGTGCTCTGTGTGGGGTAGAGCTCCAGTACAGATAAGAGTGTCCAGAAAGCCAGGGCCAGAAAGGCAGAACATAACAAGGAAGTGGTCGAGAGCTTTAACCGCAACAGAAGGGTGAAATGCTAGCAGTACAGAGTAAATGTAAATTATTCATGGCAGCATATTTAAGCAGGGAGGCACAATGAAATGGCTGCAGTGTTTTCATCTTCTCAGCTTGGTCCTGTAGGAAGGCTTTAGCCGGTACCCATTAAAGGGGATCAGCAGAACATCCTGTGACAATGAACAATTGCTAGTTTTGCTAGTGTAAATATAGAATGTTAACATCATGGGTAACATGTGCTTAGCAGATAAAATATTTCCATCTCCAACTCATGCCCTACTCAGAAGAAAAATATGTAGAGATTTTTTTGTAGAAGGATTACTAGTTAAGACTGTAGTTACTTCTAAATAAAATTACACATGGAATCTCAAAATGTCAGGTTAGTGTGTGGAATTATGTGTTCTTTCCTAATCCCGTGATCCTATTAAGTGGTATGTTTTGGAGAGATTTATCTTCAGCAGAAGTAGTAAATGTGAGCTTTTGGGCAGTTAAGCTTAATTACAGCGATTTCTTTTCATGTATAAACCGTACCTACTACTTACGGAATCTGTAGTTTATATTTGTGCAATACTTATTAAGGTAAAGCGCAGCTAATACCCTTGAGAGCTGCTTTGCACTTCATAACACATGGTCTTTGTTAGATGAAAGGTGGTACATGTGGTACCTTTTTGGTGCTCAAATGCCTTTTTAGTTAATGTTCACAAACCTAACTCCTGTGTTAGAATGTTATTATTGGGCATATTCATATTTCAAGTTAATATCAATTTGAATTCTCATTGAGCTTTCAGGATACAAAGTACAGTGGTGTTTGTGGTGAATGTCATGTTACAGCTTCTTAAAACTAACTTCCTTTCTAAATTTATCCTTGTCTGTAGGTTCAGTGGTCTCCCCATAATGAAACTATATTGGCCTCCAGTGGCACTGACCGCAGGCTAAATGTTTGGGACTTGAGGTAAATCCCAAATTAGTCACATTGTCCTGACAAAATGTTATTGATGAATTGTATCACACTTCAACAAACAAACCCCCCACCTTTTCATTTTTCCTCCCTTTTTTTACAGTAAAATTGGAGAAGAGCAATCCCCTGAAGATGCTGAGGATGGTCCCCCAGAGCTGTTGGTAAGTCTTTTGAATCTCATTGACTCTTTGGATCTATTATTCATCTCTGCGATGTAGATTTGAAAACATTCCCCCTTTTTTTTCTCCCAATACTAGTTTATTCATGGTGGTCATACTGCGAAGATATCAGATTTCTCCTGGAATCCCAATGAACCCTGGGTAATTTGTTCTGTATCAGAAGATAATATCATGCAAGTCTGGCAAATGGTAAGTTGTTTGGGAAGGTGCTGGAAGTAGCAGATGAGAGATTGTGTAGAACTGCCTGGATTTCAGCATTCCTGGTTCTATTTACAGCTCTCAGCATGACTTGCTCTGTAGCACTGCCTAAATCCCAAAGGGATAGCGAAATCCACTTCAGGTTTGGTCAAAACAATGGTTTACAAATACTCAGAAGCTGTTTTGTGTTTGTCATGATTTAAAAAAAAAAAAGTACTGCTGTAGAAGCAATATTTTTTCCCTTCTATGTTTGAACGAAAACAGAGTGTGTAAGGACCAAAGATGAAATTGATGGTTCTATTAGTTATTGTCTTAAAAGAATGAAATCTTTGCAAATGACGTAAATGTCCTCTTGAAGACGGAGAGGGATGGTAGTGAACAGGAAGAGTTTGCTCACCCTAAATTAGCAGCTGTTGAAGGTTTTGGAAAACAAACTTGTATAGTTTGAATAACCTTTGACAAGACCATTCTCCTAATTTCTGTTAATCTATAAATTGTTTCACAGGGGCTTTGTTCTTAGCAGCCTTCCATATAGTTCTTTTGAAAGGTGCTGCTGCTAAGTAGAGGATCTACTAAATGTATGTAAAATAGTCTGTTAATTGAAGTAAGTCTTGCAGTGGTCTCTACTTTAAGAAGGCAAATTTCCATAAGCTACAGTAACTTACAGGGTATTTAGGCAATATTTTGGAGACACAGCTGTTACAAAAAAGGACATTTGTATTGCAGCTTTAATGTTAAATGGCCTTGAGGGATCAGGGATGGGTGACACATATCTGCAGATGAAAAACTGCCACAACTTTTTGAAGTGTTCTAGCAGATGGAATCCTGTTCAATGTGGTGGCAAAAGGCTTCTTCAGTTCCTCCATCTCTGTCTTGCAGGCGGAGAACATATATAATGATGAAGACCCTGAAGGAAGTGTGGATCCAGAAGGTCAAGGATCCTAGATGATGACCTTTTCCTGTTTTTAGTCTTTCTCCTTCTCTTCCCTCTTGACCCTGATATTGACTTAACACTGGTTTTGAGACACACGTAGACTTTGTGTTCAGCCATCCTTCTGTAGATACTATCAACAGGCTTTTTAACCCAGACAGTGAGTACTCCCGAAGAAAAGGGCTTAGCCCAACTCAGCTGGTACCATGCTGTAGCTCCTTGGTCAGATTTCCTACAGCAACCTCTTGCCTATGGGGCTGGCTGTCTCATTTTAGCTGCCTTCATCACACAGAGTAAACTTGGTTTTGTTGGTTTTTGTTTTGTTTTTTTTTTTTTCTTTTTTTCCTTCTTATGTCTGTAGCTTGCTACAGCTGCGGGCTTTTGCCTAACTTAAGTAAAAGTTAAATCTGTAGAGCTGCCAAACTATGCTTGCGCCAATGGAGATGTATGATAGAAGTGTTAATCCACTGGCAGTTCAGAAATGGAGTGTGGAAGGTCTTGTCTTCTCAGTACAACTCAGAAGTCTTGGGATTCCTTTAGTTAATCTGTACCTTGTGGATTTTTCTGCCTCTGCAGATGCAAAACAGACTTGCAGATTCTAACTTGAACTGAAATTGAATTCCTTTCTATATTTTTTTGTCTCTACTGGTAATTCTGGGTTTTTCATTCCTTCCTTCCTTCCTTTCCCTTTTCTCCCATCTGCTGGGCAGCAGCGGTTTGGATTCGTTAGCTATTCCTGCAGAACATTGTTCACCTTTCATGTTTTTTGCTCTATTGTGTGTTTCTTGAGCTGTGTTTTCACATATATTTCTTTCCTTTCTGTGAAATGGTTTTTAAAACTTGGGGCCACCAAGTTGTAAAGGTGTATGTTTTTACCAACTGATGTACACAGATGGCATGCCCGGTAACCTATAACAGCGTTGGTAGCTGGTATCTGTAAAACAAATTAAATGTGGATGAACTACTTTTTTTAGGAGTTAGTCCTTGACCACTAGTTCCTGCACATCTTCCACTAGGGTGTCCTGTTCCACCAGCAACCTGTTACTCTCCATGCTCCTCATGACTAATTGCGTGTAAGTGCTTCAGATGGAATAAATTTTTTCTACGTAAATGCTGCATAGCTCTGTGATTTTTGTGCTGATGTTTTCCTTCTGCATTAACCGCTTTCTCGAGGGTGAGCTGTACTTCTTCAGGAAGCAGAGAAAGCAAGGGCATAGTCTCTACCCATATGTGTCCTATGAGACTAAGTACCGGTATAGATATTCCTTACGTTTGTAACACGTGGATGGATGCTTTCTTTGTGAAATGAGTAAATGAGTACTCAATATCCCCAAGCAGTCAAGAACGCGCTGAAGTGTGCCTTCCTGCTGAAGTGTGCTGCTTTCTGAATTTTGGGTCTGCCTTTAGCCCTTGCCACAGAACTATTTTTTTTTTTTTTTTAAGTTAGTCTGCAGAATAAATAGTCGGATACCTTACAAGTACCTTGGTTTGACACACAAGCTTTGAGAATTAAAAGGATCCTTAAACTTTGACCTTTATTTTCAGTGTGAGACTTTACATAAAGTGGAAATCTGTTCTCCACAAACTAGTTGCCGTGGCCCATGGTGGAACATGTCACAATACAGCAGAGACCCTTGAAATACAAAAGAAAATCCTGTTAAAAGGATAAAGCTTCTCTTGCATGTAAACTTTAAAAATCAACCCCCCTAACACTGGCTTCCAGAACAATACTTTCTGTGCAGGCTTATACAGTCCACCTATGGAACAAGACAAGATACATTTTCCAAACACAGCAGAACATACATCAAAACATTCTTCCTATATGTCCATTGTTCAGTGCGAGTATTATTTTCTCTGCTCCTCTGTGGAAAAGCAGTTTTACTACAGAATCAACAGCAGCAGCTTGTGAAATACAAGCAAATGCTTGGTATTCCTGACTTTGGGCAGCTGCTGTGCGTCAGGTAGGATAAGCAGCAAGAGGAGACGTCCCCTGCAGATGGCTCTGTCCTTTTGCTACAAAGAGGGAAAGTTCATCGTTCTTAAGAGTCCTTGTCTGCTTTTTCTTCTGATTTGCAAAGGTGTCCGTAGATTTCTAAGCAGCCCCTGTGTGGGTAGAAAGTCAATTTAGGCGACTGAATATTTACATAAAGTACTGTGGCTGGATGAAATGGGGAAGGAGGACGGATGCTATTTCTGGAAAACATTATTTCTTTACACAGTATGGAAGAAAAGTAATTAGGAAACACTTAAACTGGCTCAGCATGTGGTCTTGTGAGCGTGCAGACCTAGCCCAGGCCATCCAGAGCCCTTGGCAAACAAACCAGCGTTAACAGAAGGGAATGTAATTTTTGGTGTATGGTAGATGGCAGCTCGGAGCCGTACTTAACTCTGAGGTCCCCGGTGCGAATGTGAAACTTAATGAGGTGTCCTGATACACGAGAAGCTGTGCATGCTATTGCTTCCAGGGATGGCAGTTTGTAGATTGCCAGGAGTTAAGAGACCACGCTGCTGCACCCAGGCTTAAATATTGGTCTGTGATTTAGGAGGACCCCAAGCAACAAGGACAGGGGGTTGTTGGGATCTGGTTTGAAGCGTAAATGCAGTTACTCTTGTTAATAAATGGCCAGTAACATGATGGGCTGGAACAGAGATCTCTTCCCCTTTGCTTACCATGCTGAAGTGTTACCTGGATAAAAGAAAACCACCTATTTATGGTAGGGAATACCCTCCCGTGGTGTGCTTGCATGAGGAGCTTTGAGTGGAGAAGGGGAAAAAAGAATACTAAAGTACCTGGGAAGCTACAGAAAATGGTTAAGAGTGTGTACAGCTGAGATTGGAGTAACACAACAACACCAAGTTTGGGAAGTAAAATAGTCCACAAACTTATGGACATTTTCTGGAGCTTTAAAACATCCTGTGTAATGAAGACAACCTGAGTGAAACCAGCAGTAATGATAAGCAGAAGGTAGTTTTCTCTTGTTGAAGAGTACCCACAAGGGTGTTTCCAAAACCTAAACCTCAGCTTCTTTCCACATATTCGTAAGGAAACCAGCACGTGGTTTTCAGTTGCCATGCTGGCTTCTTGGAAAGCAACCTTTGCTCCTTTGCTGGAAATCCCTGTTTGCCGGATGGCAAAGGGTCTGGAGTTCCTGCTGTGCTGCCCCACCAGACCCCTTGCTCACACACCAGCCATGTGTGCAGGAACCAGGAGCAAAAGCCTACGGTGTCCGATAGCTGTGTGACCACCAGCCTCTTCTCCACCATCCTCCTCCTCCTCCCAACCCCTCCCCAGCCCCCACACACCGCAGGCATGAGACACAAACGGACTTGTAGATGGAGAGTTCCCGGTGGAGGCTGGTCCTCAGCTCCTCCAGTTCCTGATTCTTGCGCTGCTGGAGCTGGACCCCGTTCTTCAGCTCCTTCAGCCTGTCTTCCAGCTCCTCAACCTGTTCCTGGGGAGTAAGAAGACAAGAGTGGATTAGCTGGGGGAGGAAGGCTGTCTCAGTGCCTGCGCTCAGCTGCTGCCCACGCTCTGCGGAGGGAATCTGCCTGTCAATGGTGTTGGTCTGGATGAAGCCCAGCCAGGCTGATGGCTGGCCAACTACCATCTTAAAAAACCTCCGAAAAAAAATGTTTTATTACAAAGGTGGGAGCTTGGGCTGGGCTGGGATGTGTTGGGTCCTTAGGCTTCTCTTGGCCGGTTGGTTTTGTCCCCTAGACTACTCTGTGTGTGGTTTGAGAAGCTGTCAGAACTGTGTAAACCTATGAGCCAGGAGAAGATAAACAAGGAATTTGGGAAAAAGAAAATGCGGAGGCACATCAGGGATGCCCCAAAGTCCTCTCCTCCAAGGGAGAGTAGACCCTGAAATCCAAGATGAGCAGTGTCGCAGGCGCTGGTGACCTGGTCCCCAGCTCAGCAGGCAGGAGGAGCGATGGAGGGGGGACGATGCCAGCTTCGAGAAGCTGCTCAGAGCCAGGCTGGGAGGAGGCAGCGATTATGAGCTGAGAACAGGGAGTGTTGAAACAGGGGAGATTAATGGTGGCGCTTCTTTGCCAAATGTGCTCTTGTAGATATTGAATTGCCTTGTCCCTCAGGATGAGGTGGCGGGGGGGGACACAGGGACACACGCCTGGTGCAGCCAGAAATAACCCTCTCGGGAGGCAGCCAGGGCTGCGGACACAGGAGGTGAGACCCTCCTGGCAGTGGGAAGGGCAGGATCTGCCCCAGCAGGGCTGGGCTTTGAAAGAAAAGCCACCTTTATTTAAAACCGACTTTTCCAAGTACCTTAGCTCAGCAAAGTGCACCTTAGCGCAAGCTGTGGGCAACACGCGGTGCCTGCACTCAGCAGCATCACTCAGCTCTGCCATCGGCCCGCTCTGGGAAGGAAAACCTCTGTCCCTTCTGCCTTGTCCCTGCTCGCTGGGGCCATTTCTGAGGGGCAGGTCAAACCCAAGTGAGAATATAATCGGGAGAAAGCTTTTTTCTGGCAGCTCATTGGGTGAAGCCCCAGCAGTTTCCCACCGCATCCCTGTAACCTCGGGTTTGCCCTTCACCCAGGGGCTGCTGCTTCGCCTGGCCCGTGCCAGGGCGGGGGATGCTTCGGACTTCAGCCAGCAGGAGATATTCCACCTCCTTACCCTCCTCATCCACCCCACTCCTCCCCTTGGCCCTACGAGTGAGACCTTCAGCATCCACATTTCACTGGCTGCAAAGAATGACTCCCACTCTCCAAACAAGAGGGTGCGAGGGGTGCCCAGCTGGGGCGCATACCCGGTACTGCCCGACCTCTTCATCCCGCTTCTGCTTGACGAGGACGATCTGCTCCTCCAGGCTGCGGTTCTGCAGCCGCAGCCGGCTGACCTCCCCCTGCAAGGGCCGCAGGGCTTCCTTCATCCCCTGGATCTCCCCCTGCATCTCTTGCAGCGCCTTCACCCCTGCCTCCCGTCTCTCCAGCAGCCGCAGCAGTTGGGGCTCGTAGTGCTCCTCCAGACCCCGCCGGCTCTCCGCCACGAAGCTCTCAAACTCCATGGAGAGCCGGCGGCTCTCCTGCAGGTACAAGTTATCCTGCCGACATGGCGGAGTCTCCAGCCGCTGCCTCAAAACCTCCTTTTCCTTCTCGCAGGTCTCCTTCAGCTGAGACAGTTCGCCGGAGAGCTGCCCAGCCTGGGTCTCCAGCTCGCCCCGGTAAGCAGCATTCTGGGAGAGGTCGTGCCGCCGGCTCTCCAGCTGGTACTGGCAAGCCACGCACTCCTTCGTCACCTTGAACAGCTTCTGCTTGATCTGCCGGATCTCATCCTTCAGGTTGTCCCTCTCCAGCTCCACCTTGGCCAGCAGCCGACAAGCTGCCTGGATCTCCTCGTGGGCATGGCGGATCTCCTGCAGCACCGGCTCCCGGAGCTGGGCGAGCTCCGCGATCAGGCTGTCTCTCTCTTTCTCCAGCTGCTCGACGGCTTCGATGCACTCTTGGAAGTAGTCTCCCAGCTCTTCGAGGGTCAGGCACTGATGCTCCGCACCACCCGCATCCAGGGGGCTGCCCACCCCCTCTGCATCCATATCCAGAGGGATCCCTGCCCTGTTTGCGTCCACGTCGGCTGGGATCCCTGCCCCATCTGTGTCCATGTACAGCGGGATCCCTACTCCATCTGTATCCACGTCCAGTGGGATCCCCATCCCACCTGCATCCACTTCCAGCGGGATCTCTCCCCCATCCACATCCAGTGGGATCCCTACTCCATCCGCATCCACGTCCAGCGGGATTCCTGCCACGTCCACGTCCAGCGCGATCTCAGCCCTGGCCGTATCCTCGTCCAGCTGGGGCCCTGGCATGTTTAGCTCCAGGGAAGCATTCCTGCCACCTCCCTGCAGCTCCCGGCAGGCGTCCAGGCTGCCCCTGTGCAGGGGTGTCACCCCCACACCCACCGCTGGATCTAATGGGCTGCGCAAAAGGTCTGGGTGCGGAGCAGCGCCTGCAGCCCCTCCCTGCGGGATGGAGGATGCTCCGGCTTCATCCAGCTGCAGCTCTGGAGGAGGCTCAGACTCTGCCATCAGGTCCCTGGAAAGGAGAGGAGACGTGAACCAGAGCAATGAGTGTAACAGGTCTCAGCCCTTCCTCTCTGCCCTGCAGCAGGCTGAGCTGGGGGTGCTCTCGCCGTGGCCCTGCTGCTGTGACCGTCCCTGTGTCACCCAGGGGCTGTGCAAAACAGCAGCGCTGCGCTTGCATGTTCTGATGACAACTTGGACCCAAACTGTCGGCTTTGGCACGGGGTGAAACAAGGGAAGAAAACCCTCTTAAAGTGACTGACTGTCACAGAGGAAGAGTGAGGGATGCAAACCTGGACTCCAAAACCGAGGGCTACTCTGGTGCCAATGGGAACTGCCCACCGTGTCACAGCTGATCTCCCCCAGTGGCACTGCTGTGGCCGGCATGGGCACTTCCAGTAAAACTTGCCAGGATTTTAGCAATGTGGCATAACCTCATGGCAAGGGAATGTGCCGCTAAATCGCAAGTGGGCTCGGGGATGGCTGGGATGGAGTAAAGCACCGCACACACAGTGCCCAAGTGAGTGGCAGCTTCTGCAGCAGGAGGCAGGAGCCCGGCGAGCTCCGCTTTGCAGAGTCATCCCATCCCGTCATTATCCCCAGCCCCGGTACCTGCAGCTGCCACCACCAAATACTCGCGTCTTACATTTGCCCAGGTGCTATTTGGGGAGGATGGAGAGGACAACCCCTGAGGACGAGCCGGAGCTTTTCCTGCCGCTTCCAGGAGCCGGGGCCGGTGGGATCGGTGGGAGGATGCTCTCACCTCCCGGCCACGCCGCTGAGCTCATGTCTAGTCATTCCCCAAGGAATGAGCGCAGGCTGGCACTCGCAGGCAGCCCTCGGCTCGCGGCAACGGCTTTAGGGAAAGAACTGATTTTCACTGATACTTTCTCTCCTAATAAGGTAGTTTTCGGCAGCGATGACACATCGCAGCCTCGGACCCAACGGCCGGTCGGCTGGAGAGGGGGCAGCGCCTGGAAAGGTGGGGAAAAGGCTCCGCTTCCTTTTTCCTTGCTCTCCTCCGGTGCCAGCGCCTATTTTTCAAAGTTCTTGGCTCCGCTTTGCCTGGGCAGGGCGGGAGGGCAGGACAGCCGTCCCCCCCTCGCAGCGGGGTGCGGGGGCTCGCTCCCCCCCGCCACCCCTCGTCCCGGGGCCCCCCAGCACTCCTGGGTACC
>VYXH01011860.1:220356-243396 GCA_013397275.1 Burhinus bistriatus | reverse complement strand
AGTCGGGGTGGGGCGGCCATGGAGGTGGGCAAGGAGGGGTTGGGGTGGCCGTGGAGGTGGGCAAGGAGCATGCGGGGTGGTGGGTAAGGAGGGGTTGGGGTGGTGGCTAAGGAGGGGTCAGGGTGGTGGCCATGGAGGTGGGCAAGGAGGAGTCGGGGTGGCTGTGGAGGTGGGCAAGGAGAGGTCACTGGGGTGGCCAAGGAGGTGTCAAGGTGGTGACCGTGGAGGTGGCCAAGGAGGGGTCTCGGTGGTGGCCAAGGAGACATGGACATGCAGGTCAAGGAGGTGGCCAAAAACAGGTCATGGAGGTGGCTGTGGAGGTGGGCAAAGAGGCATCATGGTGGTGGCTGAGGAGGGCCAGAGGTGCTGGCCAAAGAGGGGTCACGGTGGTGGCCAAAGAGGGGCAGAGGCGCTGGCCATGGTGGTGGCCAGGAGGGGTGGAGGCGCTGGCCGTGGTGGCAGCGGAGGTGACTGAAGGGGAGTGAGGGAGATGGTGGCCATGTTGGTGGTCACCGTGGGGGTTGTGGTGGCCATGGTGGCCATGGTGCTGCCGCTGCAGCAGCAGGCCGGATCCGGCAATCCCCGGTGCAATCTCGCCCCTGCCCCGAGGGCTGGTGCCGGTTCACTGGGTAGGTTCTCTCTCCGCTGAGTCAGAAGGTCACTGGGGCTGAGGGAAACCGGGAGGGACGCCAGCCACTACCTCCTCCTCCTTCTTCTCCTCCTCCTCCTGGGCAGGGTGTTTGCGTGCTCCAGGTGTGGCCCTTCCTGTCCTAGATATGGCCCTCGCCCCAGCCGGTTTGTGAGGTGCTGCCTCCATAGCCCAGCCACGTCCCTGCCACCTTGACCAGGGCAATCCTGCAGTGGAAGGTGCTGTGGGTGCCTTTTCTTCCCTGCCCCAGGGCCATGTTATGGGGATCTGTGGGCTCAGCCCGGCCTCCCGTGGGCTGGGACCTTCAGCGGAGCAATGGGTGGTGGCGTGTCTGGTCATGCTCGTCTCCTCGGCATGGTTGTTTTGCAGTAGTAGGTGTCCTGGCGAGGCAGCAGTCGCTGGCGGTATCACCCCGTGCAGCAGAGAAGTGCTCAGCCTCTCCTGCCCCATGCTATCGGGGACACCGTCTGCGTCACACCACTGCCCTCCCTGCAGGGCACCTCCAGGGAGGGATGTCACCGCGCTCTTGCCAAGGATGAGGCCACTTCTGCGGCACCCAAACGCAGCCAGATGCCGTCGCCTGGGACTTTCTTCCTTGATTTGCCCCAGGGAGTGAATTTCCAGGCATCCAGGACTGCATGCAGGCATGTTTACTGCTTGGAGAAGAGCACAGAGATCTGTGATAGGAGAGGAGTGGCCATGGAAAGGCAAAAGGGTCTTGGGAAGAGGCTGAGCTCTCTGCTTAGCTGGTCCATTGGATGCTGCTGGTGCCTCCCTCCTGGCCCGCCGTCCGTGGACGCCGCTGCCACAGCCCGATGCTGAAACCTGAGCAGAAAAAATGAGATGTGCTGGAGCATGTGATGTTCCTCTTTGCAGCACAGGAACACCCCCAGCAGCTCTCCCGGCCCTCTTTTTATTTTTTCTTTTTTTTTTTCCCCTGAAGTTGTAACATTCACCAGCTAATCCTCAAAATGCGGAGTCACTGCCCATCAGGGTCGCAGCTTGGGGACCCCCAGCCTGCTCACCATGCTGTCCCTCGCGAGCACACCCCACCGAAGCAGCGTGCCACTCGTGTTCGCCAGGGCTCCATCACTGCACTGCCACTGTGCCATTCAATTAAATATCCCTGTGTCCGGGAGAGCTGCCCGGAGTGCCTGTCTGCCCGCGGTCCATGCAAGTGATGGAGGGGCTGCGCAGTGCCACGGCTGTGCTTGAGGCTGTGCTGGCAGCCCGTGGCATCCCCCTTGGTGTGCGCCGAGCCGGGAGGTGCCAGTGTCCCACTGCGTCGCCGCTTGCTCGGTGGCGTGCAGCGGGGAAGCAGCGCGGATGTGCAGTGGTTGCAGCTTGCGTGCATGATTGAATCACCCTCTCTGAGCGCTTCCAGCGTGCAGAGCGTGCCGGGAGCCCCACCCTGCTTAACCGCCTCTGGCCCAGCTGCGGCCATGAGCGTCCTCAGGACACCACCAGCACATGCCAGGGTTACCAGCATCCTTCCCCGTGAGATGAGGGATAACGCTTTCCTGTATAACAGGGGTCAAGCGGCAGTTTGGGCCGAGCTGTGGAAATAGAAAGGGCGCTGGCTCCGGCAGCACCGAGTGCCAGGCACTTTCCGAGGGTGGCTGTGGCTGCAGAGCTGTGTGCTGGAGCTGGTGGTGTCAGGCACCGTGGCGTGAAGTTCTGACCTGCCCGGAGGCTGCGTCGGCCTCGCTGCCGACACCACAAGCCCTCGTGCAGCAGGAGCTGGCCTGGGAATTTTTCCAAACATCAGCTGGGAGCTGTGGGAGGGGGAGAGGGGTCAGCTTCCGCAGGTTCTTGTAAGCTCTGGGTGCCCTCGGCTTTCCCCCTGTGTCTGACCTGGCCCATCATCCGGCCATTCCCGCAGGTGGCGTTGGTCATGGAGGGGGGACAGGGCATGTCCCACCATCCCTGGTGCATCCCAGCTGCGGGGGGGGTGGTGGGGAGGGTCTGCGCAGGGTCTCAGGCTGGCTCGGGGTGTGGGGAGGGAGGAAAGCCGTCCCGGGGAGATGGGTCAGCACTAGTTCCTCAGCCTGGGCATCTGCCCGTTCACAACCTGGCTGTTGGCGAGGTCAGAATTGCTCAGCACTGAAGCCATGGGAGCAGGAGGATGAAAGCATTTCCACTTTGGATCAAACCCATGGGTCCGTCTAATCAGAGATCTCGTCTCTGGCTGCTCAAACGGCTGAGCTGTGTAGAGGAAAGACGCAGTAATCCTGCTCGTAGGCGAGTTTCAGGCCACCTCTCCGGGGGGGAACACCAGTGGCTTTAAGCTGAGCAGGGGACGGCTCCATCCCAGCTGGAAGCCAAGTCCTCTCCCATTTCCCAGCTGGATGCTCTGCCCTGGTTGGGCGTATGGGCCCCACTGGCCGCACCGTCACCTTTTTATGCCAATGTAACTCTTTGCCGCAGGATAATTCCTGCTGCGAGCTGTAACGCCCCGTCCCGGGGTGTGCAGTGGCTGCCAGGGTGCTGCCAGCCCCGGGCTGTTTTACCTGCACACAGCCTGTCTGCTCTGAGCACCCCCGTGGCCCCCTCCCCATGGTATCCGAGCACCTCGTGATTCCTAATGGGTTTATTTCCACAATAACCTTTGGAGGCCGAGGAGTGATTAACCCCTGGGATGGGAAGCGAGGTGGGGAGAGCGGGTGGGCTGTGCCGAGGGTCTAACGTGGAGCAAGGAATCGGTGCGCTCAGCCGGCTCCGGTTTGCTCAGTGTGGTGGTTTTTCTTGGTGGAAGCTGGGAGCAAGAAAGCCAAAAGCTTTTCCTTCTCCTCCTGCAGCTCCCCGGATGAAGGCAACCTGTTAACCCTCAGTGGTGCGGGGGCAGCGCGCCTGCTCCCACTGCCCGAGCGGGCGGTGGGGGAGTCCTGCTGCCTGCGGGTGGTTTTAGTCTGTTTTTTGGCTACTGCTTTACCCAGGTTTCGCAATGTTCTTAATTCCCTGATGAAGTAAAGGAATCGATGTTCCAGAAATATTAAATTAGGGTTGTTTTTTTTTCCCCTTTGATGCCAGCTTAGTCCGGCAGCAACAGATTTCCTGACTGGGGGGGTCGCCGTGATGTTAAAAATAACGCTTTAAGCGTGCACAGCTGGTTCATGCTGTTAGCAAGGGCTTGTTGAAAAGCCTGCGGGGTGGCTTTGCCGTGTGCGGGGTGAGCAGCGAGTGGCAGGGGCTGGGCTGCTGTGGGGACTGTGCCAGCGGCACCGGGTTCAACGCCACAGGGTGGTGGGGGTGCAGCTGAGTGCTCGAGGCAATTTGGGGCTGGGCTGTCCCCCTGTGTTGCTCTGATAATGATGGAGATGTGAAATCTGCCTGGACACTGGATTTCCTCTGTCCTCCGCTGCTGCGTAGCACGTGGTTTGGTGTAAACACGGGCTTTGTGTTTGAGTCCTGAGCTTCCCAACTCAAAGGAGGGAGCAGAGGGGTGGGCACTGCTGCCCGCTGCCCCCGCGCCTCCCGCTCCCCGGGATTGTTCCCGTGCGTGTGTGGGAACGAATCTGTTAATCTGCAAAAGGCAAAGAGTGACACTTCAGAAAATGTGAGCAGCAGGAATCCCCTGGCTGGCCCGAACTGGCAATGGTGAGCGAGCGGCTCTGCGAACAAAGAGAGGTGTGTCTGCAACCACAGCTATTCCACCTGGAGACAACTGGAAGAATTACTCTTGCAAATAACGTTCCATAAGATCCGATAAAACTATTTCACCGGAGTCATATTTCTCTTTAGAAGGAAGGTCTTATTTCATAAGACAATATCATCATTGACTTTGACTCCGGCAGCGATGGGAACATAAGCCGTTGGAAGGTGAAGAGCTGGGCATCGATGAAGCGAAAAAGCATTTCCCTGCCAAGCGGGAGCCGGGGCCCTGGGCTGGTCCCCACGGCTCCCACCATGCTCGGATAAAAAAATACCTTGCAGGGAGCTGAGCTCCCTCTGCTTCCGCAGGCTGGAGCTGGAGCTGTCATCGGCAGAGCCGGCCTGGACTCTGGCTTGAGCAGGAAATCATTTGAAACCTTTCTGGTTATGTATTTCTGTTAATGATTGGGGATCTCAAGTGGGGTTTTTGTGTTACCTTTGCCTCGCTGAGCTTTACTTCCCCGTGAGGGGAACAAGGGCTGAATTCCTTTCTCATTCAGGCAGCTCAGCTCCCACTCCCTGTTTGCTCGGCGAAGGAATCGGGTTTAGAAAACACCACGAGGGACGGATAGAACACGAGGGGGGACAGATAGTTCCCCCGTGCCAGCGGGGAGGGGTCCCTGCCACCCCACGCTTGGGCTGGCTGGTGTGACCGAGGGAGCGTGTGACTTCGGAAAGATCAGATGTGCTCGAAGCAGTCACGCCGTGGTGACAAGATCTGTATCTCATGAGCAGCTTCACCCCCCTCCTACCTCCTTGCTGTTAGCGGAGTTCTCTCAATGAGTAAAGCCGGGGGTTCCTGGCCCGGAGAGTACTGGAGTCAGCACCTCTTGCCCCCAGTTCCCCATTCTCACTGGCTGCTCCACAGCTGGGTTTTGTAGCATGTCCCCTCGTGCTGGGAATTGCATGCCTGGGAAGCTGCAAATGCTTCCCCTCCCCTGCCATGCTTTCCAAGTGGATTTCTGGGTGCAGCGATTTAAACCCAAGTCTGGGATGAAGGACGAGAGCAGCCGGCTGGCAGCCCAGCCTGTTGGTGGGTTCTGGAGGGGTGTGTGTCCCGAAGCAGCGATGGGGCAGCGATGCAGGTCAATGGGGTCTGCAGGGATGCTGGAGCTGCCCATGCTGCTCTCAGCCCCCTGGCTACGGCAGGGACTGAAACCAAGGACCCAGGAGGAGCTGGAGCTGGGTTGGCACCTGGCTGCGAGTTACCCCGTTAGCACCTTGATATTTATGGCACTTTGCTGGGTTCCTGGGGCTCAGCTGCCTCTCAGAGCCTCCTCAGCACCTCCGAGGCTGTGGGTTGCTGCGGCTGGGGGTGGTGAAGCTTCAGTGCCAGTGGTGGCCGCTTTCGCTAGGCAGGTGCTGGCACAGAGGGCGTCTGTTTTGGGAGCAGAGGGGGAAGTGTCTGGCTCTATCTGGGGCAGTCGCAGGCTCCTGCCTCTCCTTTTCTTTCAGGGGGAAACATGAAAGTGCTTCACTGGGAAAACTGGATTGTGTCTGGCTGCGGAGGAGCCCCCTGTGTCACTGGGGAAGGGGACTGAGCGGTATGGGGGTGTCCGAGCACCCTGTTTTGGAGCTGCTGCGAGGGGATGTACATCCCAGGGAGCCCTGGGAGGTTCTGGGCAGCAGGAGGAAGCCCTGTCCCGGGCCGGAGATGCCCTCGGCCGACCCAACTCCTGCAGCCCGGGGGAAAAATCATCTCCCCGAGTCACTGGGCAGAGACCTTTGACTTTATTGCACTTGTGACCATGTCCATGTTTAATCCCATCTGGCCCGAGAGGGAAAGGCTGTGCCTTGAACTGGGTACAGCTAGTAATGGGAAACAGGGAATAGTTTCCCACTGGATCCCCCATTCCCTTGACAGCTCCCACAGCAGACAGGGCAGCAAATGCACGGGGACACGGGTACAGCCACCCTGGTGCCAGGCACCATCTGTGGCACAAGTCAGTCTCTGCCTCACCAAGCATGTCTTTTGGGCAGCAAACCAAGCTGATGAGAAACTCCACCATCACTATTCCATTGTGGAGAAGGAGACTGAAGTCCAAAGATTAATTTATTACTGATCACCTTGGGAGGTCAGGACAGAGCTGCCGGTTGATTGTTTAATTTATTTTTATTTTTTGCATCATCTCCCCAGTTTTATGCCTTTCCCACAAAACTCTCCTTCCTATTTATCCCAGTCTTTGATGAATCACCTAAGGAACATAAACATTGCCAGCGGGAAATGCCCACCGCCTGGCTGGCTGACCCCTCCCTGCCCTCCCAGCATTTAATGTTCTAATTAAAAATCAGGAGGGAAGGCTGGGCTTTGGCGAGGGCAGGCTGGCGGATGTGTTTCAGTGGCGGGGCTATTCTGTGCAGCGTGGGCAGCTGTTGGAGCACCGAGCTGCCCTTTCCCTGCCAGCCACGGCCTGCTTGATGCTTGCAAAACCCCATGCAGCGGGAGCAGGGAGAAGCCAGGGTGCACCTGGGGGAGAGCACGGGAAGGAGGTGCCGGTGGTGTGAGCTGACACGGGTGCAGATGTCCTCGTGGCTCACCTGGCTGTGACTTGCCCTGGAGACCACGGAGAGGGTGGCAGGGATTTAACATCCACCTACGGGCGTGTGGGTACTTGCCCTGAGGTTGGGCAACAGCCGGACCCAGCCCACATCCTCGGGCGCTGTGCTCCAGCCTTGGAAGTCCTGTTCTAGCCTTGGCTGTGCTGTGCCAGGCTTAGCTGGGGTGTCCCCATGGGGCTGGGACCCCCAAGACCCGGGGCTGGGGGGTGTGTCGTAGCCTCGGTTGTCGGAGCTGTGCTCAGGGACAGGCAGAAGCGGTGGCAGCTCGGTGGAGCGTGGCAAACTCCTGGGGAGGTGGGAGTGGGGCCCAAGGCGAGCGCTGTCCCCAGCTGTCCCCATGTTTGGGGACGTTTGGGGACCGGGAGTCTCTCTTTGCCCGCTCGGCCTGGCTACGGCACCCACGTGTCCCTGCCAGAGGGATGGGGCTGGGAGGGTGCCGTGGGATCCGACGGGTGATCCCGGCAGGCCCCTCCTCTCTGCCTGTACCATTGGCTCCAGCACAGCCTCCTGCGAGCGCTGAGCTCCGCCGGAGCCGGAGGGATGGGAGCCGGTGGCTGAGAGCTGTCGTCTCCCGCGGCCGCCGGGGCCACGCCGGAGCCCACTCGGCTCCGCCATGTAGCGTCCCGGCTTCCTCCACCCAGCCGCGGTGGAGGGCGAGAGCGGCCTCATGGGCAACGTGCACCGCAAGAGGAGCCCGGCGGGCGTCAAGGCCGGCTCCTCCTGGCCCTTCGGCCGCGCTGGGAAGCCAAGGGCAGGTAGGAGCGATGGGGCTGCCCGGGGAGGGGCTGCGGGGGGTCCTGGCTCGGTGCCTTTTGGTGGGGGGTCGCACCGGGAAAGTTCGCTGCCTCTGCTCTGCCCACCCTGGAGTGGGGCTGGGCAGGACCTGAGCCACCACAGCTGGTGGCTTCGCTCTCCCTGCCCTCAGCATGCTGGGGGTGGCGGGGGGGCAGGATCAGGCCCTCTGACCCCAGCTGCCAGAGCTGGGGAAGAATCTCCGGCTGTGGGCAGGGGTTGCGCCGACATGCTGGGGACAAGCCGTCATCTTGCCTGCGCTATCAGGACGGGGATCAGCTGCTGAATTAGTTATCAATTTATTTTCTCAGCAGCGTCCCAGTGGTTGGAGCAGGGACCTGGGGCTGCCGGTGTCACATTCCTACCCGGCCTCCGCTCCCGTCCCGTGCCTCGGTTTCCCTTGCTGCGCCCCGGGGATCTGGGAGTGTTTGCAGAGAGCACGGGGCTGCTCTTCCCTGCATCCGTCCTGCCCTGCTTGCCCTCCTCGCTCTGCGTGTGTCTGTCTGTCCGTCCATGCACTGATTGCTCTGCTTCTTTATGCTCCGGCTCCAGGGATGCAGCTGAAAAGCCCAGGAGGAGGCAGGGGGCAGGGGGAGCTCTTTTCTGTAGGGAAAAGGAGCAGGGAAAAGGGTCCCACGCCAGCCTGGACCCATGTATTGGACTGTCAGCCCCATGGGGCGCTCGGTTCTGGTGAGCTCCCTCCACGGTTCCTCCATCGGAGCGGGGCAGTGAGAGCAGGCAAGGTCTCTCGCAGTAATGTCGTCCCCATCCCGGGGCTGCTTATTTCCTCGCTGATGTCTTTAAACTGTCCCTTTGTCACCAGCCCGGCCTGAGTCAGGGAGGGGACTTGACGGGCCCATAGGCAGGGGTCCGGGGTTGGTAGGAGTGGGGATGGCAGGTCCAGGGTGGTGGGAATTGGGTGGTTTTCTCTATCCAGCCCTGTGGGATCCCCAGCCTCACCATCCCTCCTGCCCTTGGCTGCCCCATTCCCCTCGGTCTTTACAGTCAGCAGCTGCCCAGGTGCGGTGAGCCGAGCTGTCGGCAGGGTAAACAGGGTGTGGAGTCAACCCCTCACAGGCTTGGGGAGTGACCATGCCAAGTGAAACTGTCCCGGAGAGGCGGGGGCCAGGATGGGGAGACCCTGTGGGCGCACAGGGAGAGGGTGCCAAAATGCCCCAGCTGGCTCAGCGCCTGGGGAAACTGAGGCAGGAGTGGTGATACCAATCACCCATGGCCATGCAGGGATGGCATCTCCTTCACTGCTGGCTCTCTGCGGTCTGTCTCTCCTCACCAGCTGGCTGCAGTCTCCTCTCCGCCAAAGTCATCCTCTCGTCGTGGTCTCCATGTGGGAATGCCTGGGTGCCACTGGCTAGGCTGCGTGGTAGCCGGGCTCCTGCTCTTCTCTGGCTCTGCCAGATGCCGTCCCTTTGCCTCTGCCTTGAGCCGCAGCACTGCAGGTGATGGGGTGAGCGGCCTCCCTGGGAGAGGTGGTTTGGGGGCTTCTGTGAGCATCTCTGGCGCAGTCCTCGCCCTTTCTTTGTGCCGTCTCTGTCCAGACCTCCATCTCATCTCCATCCCCCCTGCGACACTTGGGTGCCCCTTGCCAGTCCCTGAACCAGGACCGTGGGGCTGCCGGGGGATGCGTGCCACTGCTGCTGCCCTTCCCCAGGGCTGGTGGGGGAGAAGCCCTGCTCCATTTCGGATGCCCTGAAATGGGTCCAGTGTGGGACCATGCAATCCAGCCGGGGCAGACCCTGCGAGGCAAGGGCCAGTACTGGGGCTGAAGGCTGTAGGGTGGAAGGTGCTGAGAAAACATGGGGCGAGTTGTGTTTGTTCTCTGTGGCGGCTCCATGGCAACGGCGCGGCAGCCACAAAGCAAAAGAATTTGCATTGTGTCGCTTCAGCATTTCGTGGGGCGCAGCCGGGATCACCGGCTGGGGGCAGGGTGTGCTGGCACCCGCCCGACGGGCCCCCGCGGTCGCTCTCGTCTCTCCCCTGCCCCTCACTGAGACCCTGGGAGACCCTGGGTGCTTCTGGATTTTGGGTCAGGGGCTAATTGCTCATTGTGGGCAACTGGACTGGTATCCCCCAGTTCCCATCTCTCCATCCCCGGCTGCTCAGCAGCACCGGTTTGGCCCTGCCATGCCTGCTGCCGGCAGGTCAGGCCCAGGCAGGCACCGGCAGCTGCGTTTGTGCTTCTGCCATGCGTGGGGCGGCGTGGGCACCCACTGCCTTTTGATCCTGAAGGGTCAGAGCAGCGATCCCCAGGGACAGGGTTGGCCGGGCAGGAGCCTCAGGAGCATGGCTGAGGGCTGCCAGGATCGCTTGACCCACTGCAGGCAGCTGCCTGCAACCTGCTCCTTGCTGCCTTGCTCTCCACGTGGGGCTCCCCACTCTGCGTCCCCAGTGCCAAACCCACACGTCCCCGTCCCTGTGCCAGAATGGGGCCCGGCTTGCTCTGGGTTTCATCCCCTGCCTCTCCGGGAGCAGCCAGGAAGGTCCTTGAGCACCAGGGAGACTGAAGCCTCTTATCACCTCCTTATCGGGACGCCCTGCTGAGTCAGGGTGGAGGAACGTGGCGGCCGGCCAGGCTGCGCCCCGCAGAGTCAGCGGGGATGAGGCTGCAGCCAGTGTGGGGTCCCCTGGCACCCACCTCCCCGTCGGTGGATGCTGGGGCAGGCTGCAGGGGCAAATCCCCATAGGGAGGCAGGTTTGGGGTGAGGGGTGACCCGTGGCTGCGAGGCTCCCCAGCAGTGAGCACCAGTGCCTGCTCTTGCCACGCAGCTCCAGGGTGGGCTGAGCAGCTCTGGGCGTCTTTTCTCCTTCGCAGCCGCTCTTCGTGCCAGACCCATGCTGGGCCGGCTCCGCAAACAGCCGGGGGAGCAGATAAGGGCAGGGGCCTGCCCCAGTGGGGGACGCGCTGAGATTTACACAGGCACTTTCCCCTGGCACTGCCAGCCTGGCACACCGGCATGCTGGACTCGCCCGCTGGCATCCTGCTGCCAGCTGGGAGGGCTGAGCCCTTCCCAGTGCTCCCTCCTGCTCCTGGAGCAGAGCCGGAGCAGGGGAGGAGGTGATCTGTGGGTGTCCTGGGCAGGCAGCTGCCTCCAGCGCTCAGCTCCGACATGCCATGCTGTGCCTGCTTGGCAGGCACCCGTCACCAAGAGGCAGGGATGGGACCTGCCGTTCTGCTGCTGGTTATCCCCTCACCCCATTTTGGTGGCAGCCCCAGCCCCGTCTGACAGCTCCTCTCCCATCTCCTCCCCTGATCCTGCATTGCTGGGTCCATCTCCATCCCTGGTGGAGGATCAGCAGCTCCTTGGCGCTTCCTTGCTGGTGCTGCCGAGCAAGAGCTCCGCGGGCAGGAGCGGGGTTGGGTGCTGCCTGCAGGACAGTGGATCCGTGCACGGAAAAACCTGCAAAGTCTTGTCCCTAATCCGTCTCCTGCATTTGCTCCTGCGTGGAGCCAAGTACCTGCTGTGACAGGCACGCCCGCCATTTACAGAGCACCCTCGGTACCCTGCAGTCACGCCGGGCATGATGGCACGCGCCGTGGGGATGCAGCCAGCTCCAAGCACCGCGGCAGGGAACTGCGCAGGCGCCGCGGCAGCAGTGTGCATGGGAGGAGAGGACACCGAGGGAAGGTGAAGCAAGGCTGTAATAAAGCTATGGACTTTGGCATAGCTCCGGGGAGGGAGGAGGTTCCGGTGGCTTGTCCCCGGCCATGCGTGCCGCCAGCGTTGCCTCTGTGGCCCCGCGTCGCTTTCGAGGCTCTGCCTGCTGCCCTCTCCCGCCCCGCACTCCCCATCTGGGCCGTTCCCTCCCGGATCCGGCTCCTGGCTGGGGAAGGCTGTTATTTACCTTCAAACCTGTTTGGTGGCTTCTCCAGGGAGGGGACGGGTATGGGTTAGGGATGTGGTGGGACAGAGGCTCGCAGGGCTGGAACAGGGGCCGGGGATGGGACTGGGGCACAATCAGGCATCGGGGTGGTCTTGCCTTGCTCTGCAGTGCCGGGACCCCTGCCATGAACTGCTGCCAGACCCTCGCTCCGGGTCCGTGATAACGCACGGTTGGGAATGGCAGACGTCACACGTCACCGCATGGGCATGCGTGGGGCAGCAGTGAGGTCAGGGCCAAGCCGGCTGCAGTGCAGCCCCGTTTCAGAGCCAGGTGTGCTCCTACCATGACAGCAGCAGCGGCTGGAGGTGGCTGGCCACACGATGGCTCTGCTCCGAGTGGGTTATCACCCCGCGCTGGCTCCTTTGCTGTGGCCCGTTGGCTTGCCCGGGCGATGCAGAGCAGTTTTCTGCACTATGATTTAGAGGAAGAAACCAACTCAAGTTTGTTTTCCCATTTGAAATTAATTTTATTCCTGCCTCTGCGTGGGATCATGTTTGAGAGTCGAGCCAGCAGTGCAGATCAGGTCGTGTTTATTTGCTTTGCGGAGATGTTTTCCTGGCCGAAGCAGCAGCCCCCAAGTGAGGCCAAGGGCGGCTGCAGCCCCTGGGCTGGCAGCTGGGGGCTGCGTGGCCGGAGCCACAGTAAATATTATTGTGCTCTTATCCTGCCTGGAGAGAGCATGGTCCCGCGGCGTGTCCCAGGGCACAGATCCTCTGCAGAGACAACGAGGGCTCGAAGAGTGAGGGCTGGTTGCCTCCAGCAGGGTCCCTGGACCCCCAGCCTCCCGCGCCAGCTGAGGACCGGGGAGCAGAGGCAGGGCAGGGTGGTACAGGTGGGTGCCAGGTCCCACCCGGGGCCACGGAGCTGCCCGAGTGGAGGTGATGGGCCCAGGGGAAAGATGGACGAGCTGGGGCTCCTAAGGAGGTGGCATCACTCCTGATGGGGATATGGCAGCTGGGGAACTGGCTGGCTGTGCTGCAATGGGAGAGGAGGATTCAGAGGGAGGAGAGGGGCTGGATGCTGGAGCAGAGCATGGGGGCTCTCGTGTCCATGTATCCATGTGTCCATGTGCTGGCTGCTCCCAGGGGCTCTCAGGGCTGGGGTTCATGGTGCACCCCACTGGCATTATTCGCATTTAATGGCATCTGCAGGCAAGTGTTGCTTTGCCCCTGCTCCAGCATGGAGAGCAGAGCTGTCCCCAAGCCTGGGTGCATGCCTGGGCAGTGCTGGCCAATGCCTAGGAGCAGTGTGGTGGGCAGGAGCCCCAAAGTGGTGGTAGAGCATGGACCCCGTGGGGCAGGGGGTCTTCTCGCAGCCTTATGCCCCATCCTGGCTGCTGGGAGAAGGGAGGCGAGGTGGGAGTGGGAGGACACAGGCAGGCAGGTTCTCCTCCCCTTCCTCCCCTGGGGACCTCGCAGCCCCTTCCCTCCCGCCTGCCAGCTCCCCCCTCCTCCCCATTTTTCTCGGGTGAGTCAGTGGTGGTGGAAGGGGCGGGCAGGGAGCTGTGCTGCCTGTTCCCTGCCTCCTGCCACAGGACCCGCCGCTGTGCAGGGAGAAGGCAAGTCGGGGCAGTGCTGTGGAAGCAGAGCTGGATGTTTGCAGCTGAGTCCGGCCAAACCTGCTGCTTGCAGGAGGCACAGGCCTGGTGAGGAGGGGGACAGGAGTCAGGATTTCCTCCTCCAGTTCTCCCCGTGGGAAGAGCAGCATCGTGGCTAAGCCAGCTCTGGGAGGGAGCTGGGCTGGTACTGTATCCGGCTTGCAGTGTCGCTGGTCCAGGGCTGTATGGCCCCCAGCTGTGTTCCTTCGGGATCTCGGCTCTGGTTTCTCCCTTGTGCAGCCCTTCCCGTTCCCACCCTGCTGCCCTCCAGCCCCTCTCTGCCGGCACAGAGCGGAGCAGGCACGGTGCCCGGGGTTCCCTGCCCCTTCATAGAATCATAGAATCGTTTGGGTTGGAAGGGACCTTAAAGATCACCCAGTTCCAAGCCCCCTGCCATGGGCAGGGACACCTCCTGCTAGATCAGGTTGCTCAAAGCCTCATCCAGCCTGACCTTGAACACCTCCAGGGACGGGGCCTTCTTACCACTTTGCCTTGCTGTGGGGATGCTTTGCTCCCTCCGGACCATCCCTGGCACCAGTAGTGGTAGATACCAGCTCCAAGGCAGGGAGACCGTCCTTGAGAGAGTGCCCGGCCCCGAGAGGCCTCTGGCTCCTTCTCCGGGAGGATCCTGCTGCCACGTGTAGATGAGGCACATGTGTCAGATCAATGCTGCCGAGCCTGGAGGGGATGGGGCGATCCAGGGCGCGTCGCAAGGAATGCACGAGGGACGGGACGCCAGCTCTGACCGGGCGTGTTGCTACCGGCATTGGCTGCAGCTGCGGTGGCTTCCTCAGCCCACCAAGATTTGCAGCCTCTGCCACAGCATCAGGCCTCTGTCCCTCCTGGCTTCTCCCCTTTTCCAGTCCCTTTCGCAGCAGGTTTCGCTGTGTGTTGACAGAGCCAGGGCGAGGCCGTCTGGGCGAGGAGGACATGGTAGCGAAGGTCACAAGGAGTGGGAGGAGAAGCGGAGGCTGCTCTTTGTACGCCGCCGCGCTCCCCGGTGTCAGCCCTCAGCACAAGGCTCCTCTGCAGCCAGGATCCTCTCCAGCTGGGCGGTGGCCGCGGTGTCCTGCCCGGATTATCCTTGGGCTGATTGCAGCCAGCGATGCTGATCTCCTCCCACCCTAAGCCACAGGGGTGTTGTGCTCGCGAAGGGGACATGTATGTCCATCAGCAAGGGACAGTCTTGAAGCCCTTTGGGTCCTCACGGGCGATGGGGCCACGTACGGGGAGGAGGAGCAGGGACAGGCTGTCTGCTGGCACCTGGGAATGTCCTCACAGCCCTGGGAAGCAGCGTCCATGTGTGCTGCCATCAGCAGAGCCGCAAGGCTGAAGCTCAGCTGTGCCTGGCCCCTGGACCAGCAGCACAGGGGGGACTGTCCCCCTTTACCCGTCTCGCAGAGCTGCCGCTGCTGTGCCGGGGAGTCTCAGATGCAGCCCCATCCATGCGGGCAGAGCTGGACATGCCATCCTGGAGCGCCAGACCCGGCGTCACTCTTAGCTACGTTTGCCCGCCATTGCCCTGGCCCTCGTTGGGGCTCGTGACAAGCGCACGTGGCTGCCCGCTTTGTGCATCCTCAGCCCTTTAATTATGTCCCTTTTCCACTTGCGCTGTGAAAAGAGCTGGGGAGCGTCTGCCTGCAGCCGCCGGCACCTTCTGGGTGAGCGCGTGGGCAGCGGGGCCGATCCTGCCCGTGCTGGAGGCAGGGTGCTGGGTTATGCATAGCAGGGGCTGCAGGGCGCTGCTTGTAATTGCTGTTACGGATGTGTAGGAGATGCAGGGGAAGAAATCCTCCCTAAGCCCAGAGCTGCCCAGCCAGGGACACCGAGGTGCCCTTTGCAAGGTCAAACTGTCCCTCAGGCTGCACGTTCAATGCCTGGGGTCTGGTGGGACCCCCGGTCTCTGTTTTGGGTAACACTGCTCTGTCTGCAGCCAAACCTCTGTCCTGCCGCAATAAACCCTGCGTGCAGGCTGTGGGGAGCTGGCAGGGCGGGGGAAGGAGGATTTGACATGTCAGCTCCTGGCTGGCATGAGGATGGCCCTGCCTGCTGAGTAAATACTGGGAGCTCTTCACCTTTTGGGGCAAAACTCCTGGAGATGGGAGGGACGGAGCTCCTTGAGGTGTTGGGCACCCAGGGCTGACGGACAGGGCACATTCCCCTTGTGTGCGGGGCATCGCAGCTGCAGGCACCCTGCCTGCTGCCTGCCAGATGGCGCGGGGCTCCCCGGCACCCACCACCCCAGGAGCACGCAGCACCTCATGCGGTGGGGACGGGTGACCATCAGTGCCATGGTCTGTGCTGGTGCCTGACTGCCTGACATTTCTCCCCCTGCCTTCACGTGCCCCCGTGCCTGCAGCTGGAGCTACTGGTTAGACTGGTCTGAGACCTCATTCTCCACCAGTGCTGCCAGCTCTTGTGACCGTGACGTAGCTGTGTTGGATGCCTGGTCCCTAAGGACAAACACCCTTTGCCGCGTGATGGCTCGTGTTCTCCTGCTGCGGGCTGAGCCGTGCCGGGAATAGGGCTCTCGCTGGCAGGGCTGGAGGACTGTGGTGGGCACTGGGTCCTGGGGGGCACCGGGGATGGACAAGGAGGGGGAATTCCAGCACATCTCAAGGGCCTGTGCTCGCCGGAGGAAAAGCCTCCCAGCTCCTCCCAGTTGGACGCACTGTTGTGGAAGCAAGCAGCTGGTTTGCAGGGATGCTGTGCCCAGTGGGGAGCAACGAGGAGGGTCCGGGGGGGGGTCCCAAGGGTGCAAGAGGCGGGAGTTGGAGAAATCCCGGCCCTGAGCCCGACAGGATGGATCCCTGCCAGCCATGCTGTGCATGGGAGGAGGTGGGAGGGCTGGGGGCAAGCAGGGAGGCAGAGGAGGGGCCCCCGCTCTCCTCCTCCCCTGACCGAGGAGTGCGGTGGGCGCAGCTGGGGCTGTCCCCTCCTGCCACCACGCAGCCATCCCCAGGGTCAGGCAGCTGCGCCGGAGCCTCTTTGCCCAGCCGAGCATCCTCCCGCCGTGCGGATGAGGACGGAGAGAGGGAGCTGGGGGCCGGCGGCATCCGCCTCTCCGACACACGGCTGGGCGAGGGCCGCCTCGGCACAATAGGCAGAGCCTCCCTGGGGGGCAGCGGAGCCCCCGTGGGGACCGGCGGAGTCCCTGTGGGGACCAGACCCGCTTCCTGGCCACCATGGTTGTTTTCATGGGCAGGAACCTCTCCTCGCTTCTGGCTTTCTTCAAGAAGAAGGGTGAGTGAGCGGGAGGGAGGCAGCAGCACCTTGTCCTTACACAACCCCTGCCCGCCAGGACCCCCGGCTGCCCGGCACCGGGTGCTCACCCACCCGCAACGGGCAAGGGGGGCTGCCACCCCAGGGGGAGGGCAGGGAAGGTCACCCCAGCCCCAGCCTTGTCCGCTGGGAAGTTAATGGAATAAATCACTGCGGTCCTCTTGCCGGAAGGCAGCTATGAGTGTGCTGGGGGGGTGTGTGTGTGTCAGGCGAGGGGCTGCCAAAACTGGGGGAGAAAAGGGCTCAGGGGAAGGCGAACATGATGGCAGGGGGGCTGTGGGTGTCTTGTGTCCCCTGCAGGGACCGTGCACCAGCACAGGGGTCCCCTGTGTCGCGACCCATTCCTCCAGCCTGGCCGTGCCCCTGGTACCCGATTGCCATGCCGATGGAGGCAGAGGCTGGTGTGGCGGCGTGGCGTGGCGGCATGGCGCGGCAGGGAGGGCTGGCTCCATTGTTCGGGGCCTGCTCCTTTGTGCAATGGAGCTGGAGCGCGGCCGCCTTGCTGCCTGACCGGGAGGAGACAGCGGACACGGGCGACAGGGGATGGGTGCATGGTGCCGGCGATGCTGAGCAGCTGGTACTGGTGTCCCCGGGGTGCTGCTGGCAGTCCCACCGGTTTCCTGGTCTCGCCCTTCCCTTCCTCAGCCTGAAGTTGTTTTTTTCCGGGCAGGAAGAGTTTGAGGCTTCGTGGCAGGCAGTGGCGTGCAGGCAGGAGAAGGCAGGGCTGTGCCGGCGGTGCCCTGGCCAGGCGATGCCAGGCACAGCCCCCAGCAAGTGCCTGGAGCCAGTGGTGGGCACCCCAGGGGTGCTGGTGATGGTTTGCGGGGAGGGGGCTGCGAGACGGAGCATGGAGAGCCTCGTGCCAGCCCTGACATGGCATATGGGGTCTCCAGCCCTTGGGGGACTTGGAGGGGGGATTTGGGTCCTCGGGTTCCCTACACCAAGCTGTGCCTCAGTTTCCCTCATCTGTGCAGTTCCCAGCCTGCCTGGGCACGGGGTGAGTCCCTGCTCTCAGGGTGCTTTGCAAGGCCTGGGGATGATCTTTGTATCTGCCTTTAATACCCCTGTGCTGTCCCTTCTCCGCTCAGCTGCCCACAGCCCCACACAACTGGCTGCCTCATTTGCTCCTAACGAAGGCGCTGGGGAGGAGGGTGGTGCCGTGCCTCAGCTCCGCTCTGGCCGGTGGAGAGAAAACCCTGCAGCTTCGCAGTGGAGACAGCCCGACTCAGGCATATCGACCAGCCGGGAAGAGCCACAGGAGACTTCTCGCATGGCGTTTCCAGCCCCCAGTTTGGAGATGAGCAGGATAACGTCATCCCGGGCTGGCTGACATCGCCTGGCGCTTCTCCCAGCTCGCTGGGGCTGCATCCTGTGGGTGGGGGTGCATCGGTGGGAGCACGGCTGTGTCCCCCCATCTTCATCAATGACACAGACAGTAGGATTGAGTGCATCCTCAGCAAGTTTGCCATCGACACCAGGCTGAGTGGTGCCATCGACACTCTGGAGTGAAAGGATGCCATCCAGAGGGACCTGGACAGGCTGGAGAAGTGGGCCCGTGTGAACCTCATGAGGTTCAGCAAGGCCAAGTGCAGAGTCATGCACCTGGGCTGGGGCAACCCCTAGTACGAGCACAGGCTGGGGGATGGAGAGATGGAAAGCCTCCCTGCCGAGAAGGACTTGGGGTTACTGGTGGGTGAAAAGCTGGCCATGAGCTAGCAATGTGCACTCACAGCCCAGAAAGCCACCCACATCCTGGGCTGCAACCCAGCAACGTGACCAGCAGGGCGAGGGATGGGATTCTGCCCCTCTGCTCCTCTCTGGGAAGAACCCCCTCGAGTGCTGCCTCCAGCTCTGGGCCCCCAATACAAGAAGGACATGGACCTGTTGGAGCGGGTCC
Organism: Burhinus bistriatus; assembly: GCA_013397275.1. Classification (NCBI taxonomy): domain Eukaryota; kingdom Metazoa; phylum Chordata; class Aves; order Charadriiformes; family Burhinidae; genus Burhinus; species Burhinus bistriatus. The sequence continues at coordinate 225,069 of VYXH01011860.1, read as the reverse complement.
AGAGGAGGCCACGAAGATACTCAGAGGGCTGGAGCCCCCCTGCTGCGAGGCCAGGCTGAGAGAGTTGGGGGTGTTCAGCCTGGAGAAGAGAAGGCTCCGGGGAGACCTTAGAGCCCCTTTCGGTCCCTAAAGGGGGCTTCTAAGAAAGATGGGGACAAGCTTTTTAGCAGGCCCTGTTGCAATAGGACATGGGGTAATGGTTTTAAACTAAAAGAGGGGAGATTTAGACTAGATATAAGGAAGAAATGTTTTACACTGAGGGTGGTGAGGCACTGGCTCCAGTTGCCCAGAGGGGTGGTAGATGCCCCATTCCTGGAACCATTCCAGGTCAGGTTGGACGGGGCTCTGAGCAACCTGATCTAGCTCATTGCCCAGAGGTTGGCCTAGACGACCTTTAAAGGTCCCTTCCAACCCAAAGTATTCCATGATTCTATGATTCTATGATACTAAGCTGACCCCTCGGTCTCCGCAGGCGCTGCCAAGGGCGAGGCCGAGAAGCGGCTGAGTGTGCAGTACACGGCGGGCGAGGAATGCCCCGACAACGTCTTCTTCCCCAGCACACGGCCCCCGCACCTGGAGGAGCTGCACAACCAGGCCCAGCAGGGACTGAAGTCTCTGCAACACCAGGGTAGGTGTCCCCAGCCCCGGGGTGGCCCGGTGACATGGCAGAGCATGCAACCAGCTGTCCCCAGCTCCTGGCTGGCCGTGCTGCGTGGGTGGTGCGATGGGGCTGACCAGAGTCCAGCCGGGGCTGGCAGCGGTGTCTGGGGTGTGCGGGCAGCACTGCAGGACTCAGCAGCCGTTTCGCTGGCTGGCGGCTCCCCTGGCTCCCCCGGAGGGATTTACCCCCTGCCTTTCCTCCGCAGAGAAGCAGAAGCAGACCAAAAGTGCCTGGGACCACGGGGACACCAGCAGCCTCCAGGTGAGCCCTGCTGAGGAGCTGGCTCTGCCCTGCGGTGCTCTCGGGGTGCCCTGGGGCAGAGGGGACACAGGGTGGCCCCTCTGTCCCTCCTGGGTGCTGTTTGGGGGCTGGGAGCAGGTGGGGAACTGGCTGAGGCTGGGGCCGCAGGACCGTGTCCAGGGGTTTTGTGGGGTGGGAAGGGACCGTTCATCCCTCAGTGTTATCCCCTTTGCCCCTGTCCCCGTCCTTGTCTTCAGCCTTGGTGTGTCCTGCTCTGCCCGGGGACCCCCACCATGCCCGCATCCCTCTGTCCCCCTGTTCCTGCCCCACTGGTGTCCCCTGGCAGCCCCAAGCGAGGTGGGGTGACAGGGCAGTGTGACGGGGACCGTTGGCCATATTCAACCCTCTGGCCAGGCCCCTCCCTGGCTGCTGACGAGGAGAAACTCCCAGTCTCTTGGCCGAGCTGGGCTTTGCCGCTTCCCGGGGCTCTGACCCTGCTGCCAGCACCTCACCCGCCTGTGTTTGCTCAAGCCACTGCCTCCTGCTGGCTCTCGGACCCCTTAACCCCTTGGAAGCAGGGAGCCAGGAGCCCCGGGGAGGGGCAGAGCCGCAGGGGGAGCAGGGCTGGCTCAGGGCAGCGTGGTGGAGGGGTTGGGTGGTGGCTCACGCTGATGTGTCTCATCCCGACCTCCGCCTGTGCTGAGAGATGCTTTGGAGGGATGGGGGGGCACTGAAAGCTGTGCCCGTCATGGGGCTGTGCCGCTGGCTGTGCCCAGGGGGCCATGTGTGTGCTGCGGGTCACTGGCATGGCCGCGTTGCTGCCTGCCTGTCCCTGTTCCACCCCCCTGCCCCAGCCCTGCATCCCTCTCCCAGCCATGGCAGCCCTCCAGCCCTGGGCTCTGGGGCACAGCAGGGCTGGGCGCAGCCGTGGGGCCATTTTTGGCCTGGCATGGTGGCGAGGATGGTGGTTCCCTCAGGTCCTTCTCCGGTGGGCCAGACCCTGGCTCTCCTGCTCTCCAGGGGGCTGTGAGGCCACACGGGGTCCCTGGGGCTGCTCCCAGCCCTGCTCCTGGTGGGAGGACTCTGGATGCCGGCGTGGCTGACTCAGCCTTTGGCCCTTGGAGAAGCTTTTGTCTCGGCAGTGCTGGGCTGCAGAGTCAGTTTGCGGCGGAGAAGGGGCCTGGTGGGGGCCGGGGCAGCTCCTTTCCTGCAGCCCGGGGTCCACCTGAGCCTGCTCTCTGCCCAACACAGTCCTGTGCATCCTCGGAGGATGACAGTGTGTCCTTCCGGAGCCGGGCGGCCTCCTGTGCCACGGACAGCACCTCTGAGGACGCCCTCTCCATCCGCTCCGAGATGATCCAGCGGAAAGGTACCCGGCTAGGGGGCTGCGGGGCCGGGGGACACGAGCCGAGGGGGAGTGAGGGGGGCCAGGGTGCATGGCAGGAAAACTGGGCTCTGCATTGGCGTGGCCACAAGCCAGTGTGGGGATTTGGGGGCCCTTGGAGAGAAGAGAGCAACTCTGGCTGAGTCAGAGAGTTGGGGCTGGGCGAGGGGGACAGACAGATGGACAGACACTGTCTCCTCCCTGCTCAGACTGCGCAGCTCTGGCAGCTGCTGGTGCTTCTCCGAGCTGTGCTGAGTGCCTGAGCCCGACTTGTCCTGGACCTTCTCCGGTAGTGGTGGGGTGCTGGGGACGCCCTGGCCAGGGCCACCCTCACACCAGCTCATGCCCCTCGCAGGTTCCACCTTCCGACCGCATGACTCCTTTCCCAAATCCTCGGAGAGGGCTGGGAAGAAGAGGAAGGAAAGGAGGACGACGGTGCTGGGCATCCCCCAGCATGTCCAGAAGGAGCTGGGTAAGCCTTGGGGACAATGGAGGATTTTTAGGATCTGGTTTTGTTGCCCAGGCTCTGTTTGCCTTGGCTTGGTGTGTATGCCTTGGGATCATGTCGGGTTTGTCTCTCCGTGCTCCCAGGTCTCAGGAACAGCCGGGAAGCCAAGGGACACCCTGATGCTGATGGGCGAGGGCAGGCAGGGCATGGGGGCAGCCAGGCACCACAGCTCTTGCTGAATGGCGGGCAGGTCTCTGGCGACGCCATCCGCATCCCCACCATTGATGGGAAGCTGCAGCCGCTGGCTGTCCCCAGGGGCGCCCGCATCTGCCTGGGAGTCTTGGAGGAGGCGGACGCAGCCCTGCAGAAGCACATTGACCGGGTTTACTACGATGACATGTTGCTGGGGAGGAAGACGGCGGCCAAGCTGTCGCCCATGGTGAGGCCAAAGTCACTGGCCGTCCCGGGTATGACCACCAACACCAGCCCTCCGGAGCTGCTGAGCCCTGTCATGTCCATCTCGCCCCAGGGCACCTACATGTCCAAGATCATCCCCAACGCCATCCTGCCACCCATGGTAGATGTGGTGGCCCTGACACGGAGCAGCGTGCGGACACTGAGCCGCTGCAGCTTGGTGTCATCCAGCCCGGCCTCGGTGCGCTCCCTTGCCCGCTTCTCAGAGTGCAGCACTCGCAGCCGTGAGCCCTCCTCCTCCAGCGACAACTGGAGCCACTCGCAGTCCACGGAGACCATAGTCTCCAACAGCTCCACCATCTCCTCCCAGGGTGGCTCCGGGCAGCCCGAGTCAGGGCCACGCAGTGAGGTGGACGTGGCAGCTCGTTCCGACACCGACCAAGTCAGTGTCTACAGCTCTGCCAGCTTCACCACCTCCTGCTCCAAGCCCACCACCGGCCCTGCACCCACAGCCCCTGGGCTGCTGGCCGTGGGGGGCAGCAGCGGCCGGGCATCCCCTGCCTACAGCACGAGCAGTCAGGCAGAGGGCTCGGACACGGGCAGCCTGGCCAGCGAGCGTTCCTCCGCCCGCAGCGTCTCCCTCAGGAAGATGAAGAAGCCCCCAGCTCCTCCTCGCAGGACCTACTCGCTGCACCAGAAGGCTGAGGGGGAGCCCAAGGTGCTGGGGTTGCCCCCCAAGCCTGACCGGCGGTCCCAGAGGGAGAGCAGCATGCCCTGGTCCCCACGCCCTGAGCCCTTCAGCCCCACAGCTGAGGATGAGGTCTTCTCCCCGTCGTCACTGAGCGAGACCAGCAGCCTCCGCTCCGAGAGCCTGGCCGGCACCAGCTCCCCCGAGGCCTCGCGGGGCAGCCCCAGGGTGATGGTGGTGCTGAGGGAGCCCCAGGCTCAGCCCAAGTGGAGCTGCCCAGATGGGTCTGACCGCACCATGTCCCCCTCCAGCGGCTACTCCAGCCAGAGCGGGACACCCACACTGCCTGCCAAGGGACTGGGACCCTCCTCCGTGTCCCCGGGCAGGGCTCAGCCCCAGAAATCAGACAGGGTTTGCTCCCTGCAGTCGCCTGCGCTCTCTGTGTCCTCCTCCCTCACCTCCATCTCCTCCTCGGCCTCGGACCCGGCCCCCCCTGAGACGCTGCCGTGCCGCTCGGACCGGTTCATCATCCCGCCGCACCCCAAGGTGCCTGCTCCCTTCTCCCCGCCACCCACCAAGCCCCAGCAGCCCACAGCCGCCACCGGCCACGTCCTCCCCTCTCCAGACCCACCGGCACCCAGTACTGCTGGCCAGGAGCCCTCGGCCAAACCCAGCGGCAAGTCTCCACCGCCATCGCCGCCACCTGCCTACCACCCGCCTCCCCCACCGGCAAAGAAGGCAGAGGGGAGCCCCCAGGCCACCAGTGAGCCCCCCACTGATGCCGCCTGGCCCCCACCACCACCGCCGGCTCCCGAGGAGCATGACCTGTCCATGGCAGACTTCCCCCCTCCAGATGAAGCCTGTTTCTCCAGCCTGCC
>VYXH01011860.1:181966-212586 GCA_013397275.1 Burhinus bistriatus | reverse complement strand
GCCCCGGCCTGCCCCAGCCCCGGCCTGCCTCCCCCAGTACCTGGAGGTTCCGGGTGATGAGGTGATACTTCTCCTGTGGGCCGGGTGCAGGCTCCATAGCGGCGGCTGCAGGGAAGGAGACAACGTTACCGGAGGCAGCAGCCCCCCGGGAGACCGCCGAGGCCCTGCCCGGTCCCGAGGCCGCCCCGCTCCCCCGGCCCAGCCCCATCCACCTTCCCCGCGTTGCATCAGCTCCGCTCGGCGCTCGCCTGCCGCGCCTGGACGTCACTTCCGCCGCCCGANCCACGCCCGCCGCCGGAGCGCCGACCTGCCGATGAGGAGGGGGCGGAGCCGCGCTCCGCCAATGAGGCGGCGCCTCGCGCGCGCGGCGGGGGGTGGTTAAGATGGCGGCGGCGGGTGAGCGCGGTGTGGTCTGTTCTGTCGCCAGGCCCGGCCTAGGCCCCGGCAGTTCATTGGTCTTAGTGTAGCTTTTTGTTTATTTATCGGTTGTTTTTTTTTTTTTTTTACTCCTTTTTCCGCGTCGGCGCTCGGGGGAGCAGCCGGCGCCTGGGCGGGAGGAGGAGCCGGGGGCGGGCCGGGCCCCTCCCTCGGGGCGGCCTCGGCCCCGCGCAGCGCTGTTGGGGCGCCGGTTGGGCGGCCCAGGGCTCCACCCGCGGGAGGGGGGGCTAAAAGGGGGCCGCTGAGGTAGGGAGAGGCTCGTAGCGGGTACGAGTAAACCCGTGACTGAGAGAGGGCGAGGTCAGGGAGCTGCGGAGGTGAAAGGCCGGTATTTGCCGTTGTGCTCTCGGGTGAGAGGAGAGCATGGTCCCTACGTCTCAAAATTTGGCTTTTTCAAAGTGGGTATCTCATGGTGGGCAAATCATAGGGCTGAGGGAACCGTTAGCCCATAATTGCTTCCCCCTGTTCCACTTCCTCTCATCAGGGAGCAGGTGCTGGAGCAGATGCCAGAGCAGTGCAGCACTGCAGGCTGGTGAGATCTGTGGCTGGCTGCGGGGACTGGAGGGGGCAAGGTGGCCGGTCCACAAGCCTTGGCAGAACTGTTTCTCGATAGTTTTTGTGTTTTGATCTCATTATTCACTGAAGCTGTGCTAGAAACCAACATAAAATATCCATGTGGAATACTGCATCCAGCTCTGGAGCCCTCAGCACAGGCCTGTTGGAGCAGGTCCAGAGGAGGCCGCGAAGATGCTCAGAGGGCTGGAGCCCCCCTGCTGTGAGGACAGGCTGAGAGAGTTGGGGGTGTTCAGCCTGGAGAAGAGAAGGCTCCAGGGAGACCTTAGAGCCCCTTTTGGTCCCTAAAGGGGGCTTCTAAGAAAGATGGGGACAAGCTTTTTAGCAGGCCCTGTTGCGATAAGATATGGGGTAATGGTTTTAAACTAAAAGAGGGGAGATTTAGACTAGATATAAGGAAGAAATGTTTTACATTGAGGGTGGTGAGGCGCTGGCTCCAGTTGCCCAGAGGGGTGGTAGATGCCCCATTCCAGGTCAGGTTGGACGGGGCTCTGAGCAACCTGATCTAGTTGCAGGTGTCCCTGCTCATGGCAGGGGAGTTGGACTAGAGGACCTTTAAAGGTCCCAGCCCAAACTACTCTGTGATTCGAAGACATATGTAACTTTCCAAAGAGCCTTCGTTTGGCTGCCGCTAGGAGAATGGCCCATCTAGGGCTGGTGCTTTTGCAGTTGAGGGTGAGCTAGCTCCAATGTGGTCTGACCATACAAGCACCAGTGCTGGAACTGGGACAGAGTGAGAGGGTGGCAGCAGGCAGCCTTGTCTTACATCAGTTTAAGAGCCATTTAGACTGTTAAAGAGCATTACCTTGGTGTGAATCCTTGAACAGCTCCTGAATTCAACACACTTCTATGGGGAATGGCAGGGGGCTCTGTCTGGGCTTACACTTGGTTGCATAGTTACCAGAGTTCTGCTTCCGGAATCAGTTGATGTAGGGCTGAAAGTACAGACCCAGCGTACGTTGCAGTTGGGTGAATTGGGAAGGTCACAGCAGTAAAGAAACATGTAAACATCTCCAAATTTCCTTTTTGTAAGCCAGTTCCAGCAAAAAGACTTAAAATGGTTCTCTTTCAAGTCCTTACTGGTTAGGAGCTAGATTATTAGACTGCTATGCTATACTCTAGGACTAAATCCACATTTAATTTGTTTTTATTTGCCTTTTGTTTCTCTTTGAAGCACTTAAGCACTTGTAGCTAAGTTGCAGAACTCCAGGCAAGTACTATCTACTGAGGACTGCCCATGACTCCATATATTCTTGTATAGGTTTTGTATGTACGTAGGTGATTCCCAAGGTATTTTCTCTCTTCAGCGTGGTTACAGCATTGTTCTGAAAGTCCTGATTTTTATTATTTGGATGGAATGACAACAGGAAGCAGCAGAACTGGGTTTTATTCCTGGAGTAGGTAAACCCCCCTTCCCTCCCCACCTTTTTGAAAGCAGTGAGTAGTCAAAGCAATGGAAAGACAAAAGGTATTCCTTTAAATTTGTTGGTCAAAGAGGACAGGAAATACCTTTCCATAGTCCAGATTCTCCTGCTGGGTGAGAATCAAATGCAGGGCTTTCAAGTCAAAAGATTCATGTTAGTTTAAGTCCTCGCTAAGAGGAAAAAAGGTTTTGTTTGTGAATACTTTTAAACTATTGAATTTTACGGGAACGTTCTTTATCTTCTCATCTTTCATTATAATGTGTGTTTTGTATGAGTGTGGTAGTGACTAATTCCTGCTAAATGTCCTCTTAGCTCCGTGACAGAGTTACTCTTCCATTGCTCAGTTTTTCTTAACCCAAAAAAGACTTTTTTATTTGTTTAGTATCTTTGAAGGACAGAGGTGGGGTTTGGGAGACGGGGTGGGGGGTGTCTGTAAGCATTTATTTAATAGCTAAAGTGTGCTATGTACTTGAAATGTAAGGTCGTAAAGAATGTAATTTGTGAATACTGGTATCTGACGTTAGAGTGACTGATTTACAGCAGCTTTGGAGGAGATGGTACAGACTGCAGTGATGACTGGGGCTTATATTAGTCCTGATTAATAAAACCAAACAACCTGAGAACACTCACGGAATGAGGGTCTGGTTGTTGTTATATGTTGTTAAAACCTAAAACGGTCAGGAGTAGAGGTAACGGAGACCACAGAGTTAAAATTGTTGTGCCTGCTGTGCCTCAGCTAGTGTTTTTGCCTTTTCCGTTATATTACTGCATCTTTGGAAAATCAGCTGAGTTTCTTTTATTTCAGATGTTGTCTTTTGCTGGCAGGTTGGAGCTGACTCTTCCTGATTTCTTTTCTGGAAAGGCTGATCAAAGAGCACCAGGGTCAGATGAACTTCAGGACAGGCTGTAAGCAGGAGGCACGGGGTCACTGAGATACAGGAACCGACAGCAATATGGATGACCATTCCCTTCATGCCTTTGGGCTTGGTCTTTCCCATGAATTTAAACCTACTGCTCATAATACAGTTCCCAGGGCCAAAAGGCTGTTGGATTCCACAGAGCAGGTTCAGGCCCTGCAGTCAGCTAAGAAACCTTGTATGTTGAGTCATCACTGTAGCACTCCAGATCCATCAAAGAAACTGCTGCTCTGTTCCTCAGATTCTGCCTGCTTTCAAGGATCCTCCCATTTTCTGGATGATACTGGCCATGACAACGACCTTATTGCCAGTTCTTCTGCGTCAAAATACGATGATGTAGCCATTTCTCTAGATACCACCAGATGTTTTGATGATAGCGAGCCAGATGACTCCTTGTTGGAGCTGTCAGACAGTGAAGAAGGGAATTCTCCTTTCAGTTACACTGAGGAAGAGATCCAGGAAATTTTGGCAGATGATCGTGTGGAATCTGAGCGGTACCTAACTAGAAAAAGCACTCTGAGCCAAAATGTAAATGGAGAGAGTGAAAAGGATGAGAGCAGCAGCTGCACTGGGGCATCAGTCATCAGCGAAGATGCAAGTGTAGCCTCAGAGATCACAGAGACACCAAATGAACCTCTGTCCAGAGAGTGTTCTTCACCTGGGTCTGAATGTTATCCTAGCCTTTCGAATGAAAGTGCTGGTTTGGATGAGAACCAGCTGCAGTCAGCCCAAGTAACTCGCATGTTGTTTGACCTTGACATTCAGGAGCTTCTGAGTCTTAGCCCAATTGATGCTGACTATGTAGATCAGCCTCTGGAGGACAATTGTTTGGAGGAAGCCGAAAGAGAAGCTTCAGAAGCAATCACAAATGATTGCCTAGAGTATAATAAAGCTGCTAGTAGCTGTGTTGTGGAAGAATCCTTGGAGGAGCTAATGTCTAATGGCCGGCGAAGCCTGGGTGGGGATTGCCTGGGGAATACTCCCTTTGCAAGCAGAGATGTGTCTAACTTCTGGGATGATCATGTGGAAAGCTCCATGCCATCTTCTGAGCTTGCCTGTGTCCAGAGTACAGCTGATGAGAGTTCAGCACCTGTGTTACCAAGGTGTCCCACGCCATCTTCTGGGTCCAGAAACCAAGAACTTCCCAAAGCAACAAAGAGCTGTTTTTCAAGGAAATTAGACTCTACAGAGGATGATGGGGGGCAGGAATCTTCAGCAGTTGAAGAGCCATCAAACAGCATTAAAGTAAACACACATTTTAATTCTTGTAGCTAAAATGTTTTTAATTCCATTCCTTTTGATTTGTGCTTGCAGTAATGTCCATATGCACACAAGTGTGCGTTTTTACACAGTAAGGGAAGGTTTTTCAAGTGGAGTAAAGTGTGATTTTTATATAACTACATAAGCAAGACTTACATGGAATGATTTTCTATTAGGTGTTAATCCCCATTTTCATTATCTTTCTAGTTAAGCGATACAGCCGTAGGCTGGGTTGGGCAGGAAGAGACAAGCAGTGGGAAGAAGCCTTGCAAAGTTATTCCTGTGCCACAGGAGGAGGAGGAAGAAGAGGAAAGGTAGTTTCTTAGGAGCTTCTAAATGCCTTTGCACTGTAAAATGTCCCAGCAGTTTCCCAAACCAACCAGTTTGGTTGGTTGTGTGCTGCTGGTTTTCCTTTTATTTTTATTCTTATGGTGCACTGAAATAGTGGGAAAAGTACTTTATATTTTACCCTGTAAGCGGGGAAAGAATATAGGGCTGGTCCAAATGGGAAAGAAGGTTGCTAAGGCAGTCCTGGGCAGTGGTCTGCAGGGCAGAAGAGGAGATGTTTGTGCTGGCTTGGCTTGGTTGCCGCTCTCCTGGAGTGGTTTCCAGCAGATGGCAGCAGCAGAGCAGCTCTGGGTGCTGTGCAGGGATGGTTGTCTTCTGCTCTCCAGTGCTCCTCGGCCCGGAGTTGTCAGTTCGATTCTTCTTCCCTGGGGCTCCTGCAGACCTGCTGCACTCGGATGTTCTGCGTGTTGCCCTTCCCAGTGTGGCCTTGAGGAACATGAAAAATCTGCTGCTTTTGAGGGCTCGCTGCAGGTTCCTGGCTTGTTAATCAGGACAGTGACTTGCTGGTTCACTCAGCTGACACTCGCTCCTGCTTTGCTCTCAGTATGTTATCTTTGCAGCTTTATTCAAATAAATAGGTTTATTTTTGCAGTCATAGAAAGGTGCTACAAGAAGTTCATGTCTCTCATGCAGGATGCTTTGTCCCCTCGGTCATCTGTAACCTAAATTGACAAATGGTCTAAAAAAATTAATGCTCTTTTTTATTTTAAAGCCTGAAACAACGGACATGTGTTTCAGAAGCGGAGCTTGAGGAAAAGGAACATCTATATCCAGAGTGTGCATGTCCATATGAAGAAAACTGTAGTTCCTACACCAGGTAACCCCCAGATGGGATGGGGTAAGGCTGTACTGGTGAGGAGGACAGAGTGGAGGATAGATAGCCTAGCAGGAGGCCTGGCTTGCTCAACTTGTATTCTTTGTAGTTTGGAATGTACTTGTTTTTCAGAGGGCAATAAAAAGTGCCTGCTGCACTTGCTCGCACTACCATGCAGAGAGTTCCTGTACAGCAACCAGTCTTGTTCCAGGACTGGTTCAGATGAGTTTCATAGTTTGGGATACCTGGGAAATATTATATATGGGGCTTGCTGTGGTAAATCAGGGGTGCTGCCAAAACAGGCCCACGTTACCTGGGAAGAGCAGAGCTGAGCTATGTCTTGTTGTGTTGAGAGGTAACTTGTTCTTGTCAGTTCATAACTATGAACCCAGACTCAGGGAATCTTTCGGTTAAGTGCTGAGATTTGGATTTACTATTGACACCTTCTACATATTGCCTCCCTCTCTCGATGGTGTCATCCAGGAGCTACCAACTGTGGAGGTTTAAAGGAAGATGTCTGTAAAGAGCAGGTATGGATATTAGCTGAAGAGCGATACCTGGTGGGTTGACAGGTAGAACTGGGATGTTCTGAAGGGCAAAGAGTGTTCTGGTAGCTTCCAGAGATGGCCTCCCACTGTGGTTATTCTGAATGTTCATGGGTGCGATAATTGTCATTTCTTGAGGGTTATAAGAAACTGACAGTTTTGTGGCTCATTGCATGGAGCCTGCACTTATCTGGGCAGCACGAACAGCTGCATAGCCACAGGGCTGCTTTCCAGTCTATGAATACAGCATAAGTAATGCAGAGGGGACTATGCAAGGAAAGCTAAAATGGCCTGTTTTCTCTTCCTTGCAAATTAAAAATGCAAGGCGTATGTTCTGAGTCACATAAAATCAGGCAGGAGCTCCAAATGAACAAGGCTGGTGAGTGAAATAGAGATCTATTTTGCTGGGGAAGAACATTGTGATGCACACAATTTGATTTTCTTATTAGTGCGAACCTCTCTTATTCCAAATAGCTGTAGGCTTGGAATTCAGCCCGACAGACAGTGTGGGCTTTCCCAGTTGTCACAAAAAAACCTTCTCAGCGGGCTGACTTTGACCCTGTATGGTACTTCTGTACACCTGGATCTGCAGCGATGTCTTGTGTATCATTTGCGTAGGAGATGCAAAAATGCAGAATGATCCCAAGAAATTCCTAAAGGAAAATTAGCAGGTTTCAGAGCCAGCAAGGGAATTCCCTTTGGGAAGCAGTAACTAATATATTGCTGCTACAAATCTTTAGCTCTGTTTTGTATTGCAAATCTCCTGGCATTTGTCTTATGGTAGTGTTTGACTTTGCTATCCTCTCTTCTACGTAATCTGTCTGCTTTTCCTTGTATCCTGTCTCTTGCTCCTTGCTCATGTGTTGTCTGGGTGAATTACAGGCTGGCTGGAGCACAGGCTTTGTCTTTTCACTTATCTGCATGGTATCTTGCACCTGCAGGTTCTCTATAAATACAACTTTCTTAATATCCATGTTGGGTGATTGCGTGTTAAAAGTTGCACTGGCTACCATGTCTGCAGTCTTTGAACATCGACTAGTTGGAAGAAATCCTTTTGTGTTCTGAGTAAACTTTTCACATCTAGCCATCTCAAGTGAGTTGGGAGATAACACATGGTTCTGATTGTTCTTCCTCTCATTCTAGTTTCTAGAGGATATTCAATCTGAATAGATTTATTTGCAGCTTCCCATAGGAATCTAAATGCTGCTGAGGCTGCGTTGTAGCAGATGTAAAAATGAGATGTCATTTGAACATCTGCTTGGAAATGAGTGGTTGAAACTGATAATTGACCACAAAAGATTTCTGCCAGCTGACCCTTTGTTAGCATTCACACTTCGTTATTGCCCTTTATCCAACAGTAAATAGAATCATACCCTTCTTGATGAGATCCTCCTCGGCAATTCTTGTTAGTTCTGTATCAGCCTACAGAGGTAGTGAGCCTCCTGCTTTTATAACTGTGACTCTCGGCACTGAACGTTAGCGCTCTGCTGCTTGGGCTTGTCCTCAGCAATGTATGTAGCTGGATAGGCCTATTTTTAAATGAGGAGGGAAAGGACAAACAACAGAAAAAGCATTTCCCTCTCTAAACATAGCCTTCTCCTGGTTTCCACCCAAACATCTGTGCTTCAGGAGGTCTGCTTTCACAGGTCATTAACATTGCAGTTGTGCACATGGGATGGTGCTTGCACCACCTGCTGCTCAGACAAGTATTCGCATGTTATTTGGAGCGGGATCACTCTTGGGAGAGTCATGCACCCCCGGGTACCTGGGAAGCTGAGCTAGGTCCTGTCTGACCTACAACCACTGCTTTCTCTTGAGTGCTTCCGCTAGCAGGACTCCACCAGGAGTTCTCCTTGAGGCTTGGTTTGTTTGGTAGAGGTTTCTGATGCTCAGCAATTTTATCAGACTTCTTACAACCTGGGAGAAACCTGATAAATTATTTTCTTGGATCCCTCTTGAATCAAAGGGGGAGGAGGAGGAGGAAATACCTTATAAAAAGCCACAGGCCATCTGGTCTTACTGTAATAAAAAAGATCAGTATCTTTAAAAACCAGACACACCAGGTTTAAGGTGATAGAAAGGTAGAATAGTATAAGGGAACATATGGAGAAACAAATCTGTGAAATACAAATGAATGCTGTGCTAGCAGACTCTGCCTTGAAAGAGTCTAGTCTGTTGATTGGTACTGAGCTGGCTGAGGAAAATACTTTAATCTTGAAACAGTTCTTACCTGCCCAAACTCATTTTGCTTGAACGGAAAGCATGCAGGGAAGGTACAGGACTTGGGCTGTACTGACTTAAAGGAGGAATTACATTTATGGCTGAGCCTAGGAGGGAGATTTCACTTCAAAGCAAATGAAATCCACCTACAAACCCTAAATTTCAAGAGGGATGTGAGATGGGCTTTGGAGTAGGGGATGGGGTAGGAACTGATAAAGCAGATTGCAAGGAGGCTTGCTGCGAGGGGAGTGGTGGGAGGAGTTAGCTGTTCTTAGCAGAGTGTGATACTCCCTAGTCTACACGACTGGTCCAGGGGCTTCTCTACTGGCAAACCACATGGCTTTCATTTCCAGGTGCTTTTGCTGAGATAATCAGAGCTCCTGGTTTGTAAATGAGAGAGTAACTTGCCTGAAGGTCTCGTCTTAAATCTGTAGTTTGGTCTCTACTGTTGTGGAAGAATGGGGCATGGACCATGCCTGAGGAGAAGGAAATCAAAATGTTTTAAGTTCTCTTCCATGGCAGTTTACTTTATCTGGGGTGTCATTGTCCCCTTTCCTCATGTAATGCCCATAAGGATTCTTAGTCCGAGTCTTGGGTTAGATAGTTACATGAGGCACTGTGATAATAGTTTTCTCCAAATACTCGATGGTGTTAGTCTACTCCTGCGACTTTCCCTCTTGCAGAGGAGCTCAAACTTCTTACTCGTGTGAAGTACTCATGGCTCATGGTGGGAGTTTGCACAACTTCTTGTCTTCCTGTAGATGCAAGGGGTGAAGAGTGCACCCCTGAGAGTAGGAAATGACCCCCCTGTTTCTGTGCCCAATTTTGACTATGAATCGGAATGGCCAAGGAGGGGGACTTTATATAGGAAGGCTGAGAATTTGTGAAAAGTTGTGATTTCTTCTAGTGACACACACATCTTGCATCAGCTTATTGCAGACAATATGAACTGTTGGATTATGGTGAGAGTTTGCCTTTTGTTAGCTGTCTTGGAGTGCCTCCCTTCTTCCTAAACAATGCAGCCTGAAAACATGGATTTTCAAGAACACTTCTGAAATCACTTCTAAAAGTTTTTTTTTTTTTTTTTTGACAAGAAGTTATTCCTTTGGGTAAATAAAAGCTGATACTGCAGTTTACGAAGGAGACTTGGATTTGCTCAAGAGACGCTATGTTCCCTGGAAAGGAGATGTTACACAGAACTGTGATTCACATTAATCACATGACTGCAGTGGCAGGATGGAAAAACCTTTGAGTTTGGACTGGGCAAGGACACGCACTGTTCTGTGCTGAGAGCACCTTGAAACAGTGGACTTCAGCAAGGGCAGTATTGCAAGGAAGTTGCCTTTCACTGAGCTGTAGTACTTATTCTGGGCGAGCAGAAGGGCAAACGCTACAGCAAGGTTGGAGTTACTGGTTACTTTATATTTTGTGAGACGAATTCAAGGATTTTTGTATTCTGCTGAACAATCTCTTGCCAAGGATTTGCTATGTGAGGCCTTCAGATCTGCGTGTTTGAATAGAGGGGCTTATTCTGTGTACACAGATAGCACTGGCTGTAAGACCAGGAGTATTTGGAGGGCTTGAGTAACGACTAAAAGTTTGGTGCTCTGTGATCCATCTAACCCTGACTTAGACCTCTGGGGAGCAGCCTGTATGATCCAGGCACAACGTAGCTTTTCTGAACTTTAAGATAAATGCATGTTGAGTGTAACACAGGTATCTGTCCCCAGCTGCTGTCGTGAACAAGTTGCTTTGCTGGCTTGAGACCCATCTGGCCACCGGCTGCTCTTGCTGAGCAGCTGCTGTAGAAATGAAACTCTGTGTGTTGTGGATGCAACAGCCGGATGCTCCTTCTCCAAACCAACTGTTTTGATAGTGGTTTTGCAGGAGTGACCCTTGTAGTTGTTTGTGCAGATGGATCTGCAGTTTATAAATGCTATTTCTTTAGTTATCCTGATGCCTGTGCACAAATAAGAAGAAAAAAAAAAAGACAGCAGAGTTGGCTTTTTTCAAAATGCAGAAGGGGCAAAGCAGGCCCTAATGATGTGGAAAAGCTTTGTAACACTCTGAGGTCTGGAGATAACCAAGCCCATTGAAATGTAATTTGTTTTTTAATCTTGCTCCTGTAAGGCTGCTTAAAGTTTGTGAGGTTTTTGTCTTGTTATTTCAGAACGTGCTTAGGTGTAGCAAATGAGAGTATTTAACGTGCGTACGGCACTTTGTGAGGAAAATTTGCCTCTTATTTAAACTGCTGTGTAGTGGAGCCTTCTCTGCTGGGCCAGGGAGAAAGAGCTTTGCAAAGAAGGTAATAAAGCACAAGGCAGCATTTCTGAAAGGACAGTCTTTAAACTTTCATATTGTTACTTATCAAGGTGCAGCCTTAGAATGTGGTTTCCCTTTTCAAACCTCCTAACAAGAAAATTAGGTACCAGCTGCAAGCCCCAAGGAATGGGGAAGGCATTTTCAGAGAAGATGCTGTTCGAGCCTCTCATACATATGCTTCTTTTGTGTTTGATTTAACTGTTTTACTTATCTTTGCAGAAATTACCCAAGGTCCAACAAGAAACCTACCCAAAAGTACAGCCTCACACAGTGGGTGAGCAAGAACTTGGCCAAACACCACTATTTCCAGAGCATCCCTGACCCCTTCCAACGTAGCCCTGTGACAGCCTTTTCTAATGTCTGATTTTGCTGCTGAGGAACTGCGATGGTTCTTATTCTACATTTAGAGTTGGTCTTAGTTGTTCTGGTTTTGAGTGGTTTGTATTTTCGTAAGTTGTTTTGTGATCTGTTTTTAATTAGGCCAATGGAAGTTTCTGTGTTTTAGAAACATTTCAAACTGGTTTTGAAGTGCAATTTAAATGTGATCTGTTTTGTATAGGTAACTTTTATGTTTTGCACCATGTTTTGTTATCCTTTGAACTGAAAACAACCTCCTCACAGAGTAAGTAAAAAATGTAGTTGCTGTTCAAGAGTCAAGATTGCATGTTGGATGTAAGGACGTAATATTTGAATGATGGAATCTGGAAAATGTGCTTTGAAGTGGAAAAACTTTTCTTTAAAGCTTGGACCTAAAACTTGGTATTAAATCTCCTACAGTGATTGGGCTCCCTTTGAATAATGTTAAGGTTTTAAATTGTAAAAACAGCTTGTGACTGCTGCCCCCTCCATTTGGCAAAGACAAACTTGTTTACTGTAAACTCAGGAGCAGCTGTTGATTTACCTGGTTTGGATATGTCTTGTCTTGTTCTGTTGTTCTTTCTGTCCCTGAAAAGTTTGCCAACTCCTTTGATTGTTTTGGCTTGTGGTTTCATTTGTAACTTTTCTTGTAAAAACATTTCATGAGATTTGCACTTCAGTTTATAAAAATGTTGCACCTGTTAGATGTAGTTTTCTTTTCTGTTGCGTTATTGTGAGGCTCTCCCCTTTCACTTGCCTGCTTTCTGGAGTGCCGGGAAGAGTGGGACCTGGTGTTTGTTTAAGCTACGCAGTCCGACAGCAACTCCTGGTCTCTGTGCTGACTCCATCTCCTTCCCTAACAGAGCGTAGAAACTCCAAATTATTTGGAGGATTTGTAAAACAGAGAGAGAGGGTGATCTGCAAAATGCTCTTTCCAAGGGTGCTAGCAGGGCCTGCACAGGCCTTATGAACCTTTAGGCATTTATAGGTGGATTTCAGAGAACAAATTAGGTTTATTCATGGAGGAAACTGTACTATATATTAATTATAGTAATTTGAATTTTTTGGTGACACTTTGGCTACTGTGATTTTAAACAAATAAAATTTAGGTACAGTACTAATGTTTTTCATTTTTGTGGTTCATATATTTTATTATTTTGCTCTTCCATAGCACCTTTCAAATCCGGAGCAGAACAGGAGGAAGTGGCTTTAAAAAGCAGGCAAAGTTTGTCACTGTCCTAGATGTGCAGTGACTGGGGCGCAGAGAATCAAAGTAATTTGTCCAAAGGATAAGCAGTGAAGCTTGGAACGGAGCCTGGTGTTGCCTGACTGCACTAACTTCTTGATAATACTGCCTCCATTAACGAAGTAATCCATATACAGCAGGGATGTCTTTTTTTTCTCTGATGGGTTGTACAGACCTGGGTGGTTCATGCCCAGTGTTAGGGCTTTGTGTCAATAACTGATCTTCTCCAGTTAATAACATGTTCCTAATGCCGGTGTAGCCTTTCATGTGACTTTTACCGCTGTACATTTTGCTCGCAGAGAGCCTTGCGTAGAAAGAGAAGGTAGCATCCCTTGGCAGCCACTGAGTGGGTAGTGTGGGGGTTATTAGCATGCAGTGGCTGTTGTCTTTTAAACCAGTGAATCCCATATATTAAATTGAAGAGACTTCTCTAAAAAGCAATAATTTACTTGTGGTCCTGAGGGCAGTTTCATGTGCTGTCCAGGTTGTTGTTATATCTGCAAAGTCTGCCTCCTCCTAACACACGTAATAAAGGAAGGAAGAAGATTTGCTTCAAATCTCCTTGTTCCAGGCATTTTGAGAAGGCAAGAGGGATAGCAGGAGTCTGACTGCAGAGCCTGTTTCCCACCTCTTCTTGCAAAAGCAGACTAGCTTGCCTGCTGGAGGGTTTATCTGATATTAAACCGCTAACAGACTGGCTCTTTGAAGGTCCAGAAGTAACGCAGGCCTGGCGGCAGCTGTTGCAGTCACATACCGCAGGGATAGTGAAGCTCTGTCTCAACCAGTGATCGATGGTTGCTGCTGATCAGCAGTGGTATAACAGAGCAGGAACAGAGCGGTAGGGAGACCACAGGCAATCTACTCCCTTTGCTGTGCCTGCTGAGGTGTTGCCTTTTATGTGTTCAGAGATTTCCATGCTAGCTGTCTTGATTTTTGTTATATATCTCTTTATGAGATTATTATTAAGTGATGCATAGCAGTCGGGATGTTATTTATATTAGCCTTTTCTTAAAGCAGGCATTCTGTTGCCAGTTCAGCCATGCTGAGAAAATGAAATTATTCTGAACAGGCAGCACCTTAACCATGACAGCAAGATGGTGGTGTCTGTATGTGTGCTGTGTCTCAGACCAGCTTCGCTGTGCTGGAGGACCTTGGGCAGAAGCGGGTGCCTCCTCCTGAACGTGTGTTTTGTGGTCTTTGTCAATGTAACTCTCTCACGTGAATGAACACCGCTGCGGAGCAACTCTGCACTTGTAAAGGCTTTAGACTTCTGGGTAGCCTTATTGCTGAAGATCTCATTCTTTGACATTGCAACTGTAATTCTTATATGCTGAACGGTAGAGGTACTGCAAGGGGAGGGAGAGATAGTGTATTAAGCCTTTGTGGAAGGACATTCTGCATGTTTGCTGCTAGAATGTAGCCAAGGGCTCTGTTTATGATTTTTGCTGTAGTAGAATCCAGCAACACCAGACCAGTAGAGACTGTTTTGTGCAAGCCCTGCGTGAGCTCTGTGATGAAATGTCTTAACGATTAAAAATTTAATAACATTCATCGATGTATTGCACTCTAACAACAGCAGCTAGAAAACAATGAGACTGAAATTAAGCTACTGTGTGGCTTTTCCTGCCGTCCTCTCAAAAGCTAACCAATTCTTCCCTACTTTTTTCCTGTAAGGTAGTTCTAAATGGGAGGAAGAAATTATGTCCTGAAACGTAAAACAGTAGTGCAAGCTGATAATATTCTCCCTTTGATTTGAGAGGATGTGTAGTACTATGCTGGCCGCATCCTCTGCAAAACAGGTCTGGATGGTATAAATAGGTTATATTTAGCAGTTGGTAGCACTAAGTGTGGGGGTTTTTTGTCAGTTAAAAAGGACAGCGATGTGTTGGAAAGTGTCAAGTGGCATCATGGGGCTATATCATTATTGCCACTCAATGACTCCACATCCAATGTGTTCAGATTGCAAGCAAAAAGATGGCTTTTCGGCTGCCAACTTTGCTGACTCCATCTGGGATCTAAAATTCAAGCTGTGTCTTTCCTGGCTCTGTTGCTAATAATAAAGATTCTTCATTTGGAACTTAGTTAAACAAAATTGATGCTGATGCATGAGCTGAAAGAGAATCCAGCTCGCTTTCCTTGAGATGTGTGGGCTAAAGCACTAACAAGTAGGAACATGATCATTTTAATCTGTAAGGTCATCAGACGATTTAATAGACACCAGATTTGTGGAGGAAACAGGAAATATTTTAGCATAACAAGCGTGTTGATCATAGAGCTTTTTAACAAATACTAGAAAGCTGCTTGAATTTGGTCAGCTAGGCTTCTGCTTCCAGACTAGCCAGTAATAGCTCATTACATGTTGTTAGGAAGCTTTTCTGCAAATCTGGGGAAATTACATTTGGTATAACATATGGTATAATCTTCAACTCTCTCCTTGGGAAGTGAAGTCTGACTACTCAGTCAATGAATTGCTGTATTTTTATCAGCAAAATGGATGTGCAGCTGTGACATACGCTTTTGAGTGATGTAACCTTTAATGTCTTTGGCAAATACTGGCATTAGCAGTCTGTTCCTCTCCATTTACATCTCTTCCAGAAAGTCATCACCAGCTGAGATTATACTAACACTTTCTGTCGTGTAGGTGTTTCCTCCTCTGATGCTATTGAACTGTCAGGGAATAAAATGCCTAATGTTCTCATTTTCCTTCGAGGAGACAGAGAACAGAGCTTGTGTTGCTGCTTGTTGTACAGAGGGAGGTGGTGAGAAGTGTATGGTGCTGTGTGTTGTGAATTGGAAGGACATACTGTGCAGGATTGTTTGCTCCACACCGCCTCCTGCGGCTCCATTTTACTAAACTCGTGGGGGAGGAATATATTGGCTAAATTGTACTTGTAGGCATAATATTACAGTGCTTGAAAGGATGGAGGCAAGTGATGCTTAACTTTAGACATCCACTGCGTATATTGGCAAAGGGTTCTGTTTTCAGCTTCTTGCTCCTTATTGTGCCCATAGTCGCTCTCAGCTGGAGCTTGGAAATCAGCGGGATTAGTCCTTGGGGGCTGCATGGCACCGGCAGAGCTGGCTGGAGGGATGCTTTGCTTTTGAGATCAACGGGGAATGGGTTCTTACAGGGCTCTCTGGGATCTCTGTCATGCCAGCCAGCTCCCACTTGCTGCTTTTTAGTATTCATTGAATCCTCCCTTTACTGGCTCCTGCTTCCAACAACCAGTCAAAACCAGCAGTTAGGCAAAAACGTGGGGAAATGTGGGTGGGCTTTAGGATGTGTTCATCTGTGGCTCAACATGACTTTCCTGAGCACTGTCTTGGTTTTTTTTCTTGATCCCTTCCCTATATTGCCTGTAAAACACCTCAGGAGTATCTTTTGGCAGCTGTTGACAAGAATGAGGCATCTCTTCTAAAGATGGGCTTAGGCTTGAAGTCACACAGGCCTAGAGCCTTAATGGTTTCTGACTCTCATGGGTTACAGTGGAAGCTGATACTGAAAGAGCAGCTAAAGCTTTGATAGTTATGACCCTCAGAAAAGTAGGATCTTAAGAAACTTTTTTCTCTTATAATGGGAAACACCTTTTCCCAAAGTGTGGACTTATACATCACTGCGGTTACTAGTTGCTGCAAACGTTTCCTTTAAGAGAATCGCTTGAATTGGACAGCCTGGAGTCCCTCTCCGATGAGTTGAGTTGCTGCCAGCCTACATTTGTTTCTTCTCACTAATGGCATTATTACCTTACCTTTAAAGCCTGCAGTTATCGAACATAATAACCCTTTTACCTCCTGCCACATTACAGCGTGAATACTTAACTCTGCGCAATCACTGATGCTTTACATTTTAATTCTTTTCTACCAAACAAAGAGTGAGCACACCTCTGCTAGGAAAGAAATAGTTTAAACCTGTCACTAGGGAACAAGAGCAGTTACTGTAAAAATGGGGATATGGTCTGAATTCCCAGGGACAACTGTCGTTAAAAACAGACACACAAACCCCCACCCCCCAAACCTGCCAAATTACCAGGCTGAATTTCCTCACTAGCAGGCTTCTGAGGGCTGCTTGCTTGGCTGTCTGCTCTAGGATTATGAGAGAGCCTTTTCCCTTATCATTTTGCACATGCTGTACCATCTGTCCTAAATCTCCCTTTATAGGGGTATGGATTCCAAATGACATTTCTTTCTTAGGAGATAACAGGCATGTCTGAAGAATCTTGCTAGGTATGGCCATAGTGCTATTTATGTTGCAATGTTTTTTTCCCCTTGTCCTGCAACCAGAGTGAGCTCTGAACGTTTCTGGTTCAGAGACACCCAGACATTGAGAAAACCTTTTATGCTGTAGTCCCTGGGAAACAGAGAGAAAATCTCCCTGTTCTATTGTGTGTGTTCTGCTCGAAGCAGGCAAAGATGAAATATTACTAAATTGAGACGTTGTAAGGACACAAGAGATGCCTTTAATCTTTTATTGTACATTATAAAATGTTTATTGCTCTGTCTGTATCAGAGGTGCTGACCTCTCCCTCGTGGTGATGGAGGAGTATGTTCTGGCAAAGGATCCACTGAAGAGACCTTTGGGGTTGGCCTGCCTTCTGAAACCGGCACAAGGGAAGTCCTTGCTTGTTCACCAACACATCTGCAAGCGGACTTCCAAGTGCCTTTCTCCCAAATCAACTATTTTGGAAAGGCTGGTGACAGTGGAAGAGGAGAGATGGCTGAACTCAGTTACTGCCAGCCTGTTTCTTTGCAGGGACTTTTAAACCAGGCTCATCTGAGCGCAGGTTTGTTGTAACAAGATTCAAACCCTACTCAGGCCAACCTGTCTTAGTATTTGATGGAACAAGTAGGATCTTGCCTCATCCCCTAGTGCATATGGAGTGGTCTTGTGGTATAATTAAATAGAGATACCCCATGGCACACTACAAAGAGTAAATCTTTTCCGTGTGATGGACTTGCATCTACCAGCTTCCAGAGCACCAGCAATCCCAGGGATCCTGTCAGCTTACAAACATCAAGCACTTAATAGGAGAGAGGAGAACCCCAACCCCTTTTCCATTCATTGTTATCCTTTTGATGGAGGACTACCTGCAGCAGATACCTGGCATTACAATGTCACAAAAATAGTGCAGACAGGACGTGTAAGGAGAACCAGACCTTCCCACAGGATCCCTACTAAAAGAAGCAATTTAAGAACTTAAGCCCTCAGAAAAAGGTCCCTTAGGCAAGAGCCTTTCTCAATAAATAGCTATTGCCACCGGTGACCTTGCATAGCAACCGGTATCGTGATTTTTTTTTTTCTTTTTTTCTTTTTTTGCTGACTGGCTACATTTTTATGGACCTTTTATGACACTGGTGGTGGACACGGGCCCAGCTGAAAATACCGTGAAGAAAATGGTTGAAATTATCCTGGAAGCTAAATAACGGCTTCTGGTGTCCCCTTATACTGGTCTGTGCCTCGGTGGTCGGCATGCCCCGATTATCTGAGATGAAGAGCACCAGTGTGAGATAAGAGAGACAGCAACGCTGGAGACATGTGCTGCAGCCTAACTGGAGAACAACCAGTGAAGTTCTCGCAGCGGGAATGGAAACTGGGGTATGCCTTTTTTCTTTTTTTTTTTTTTTTTAAAAACCCACCTGCAAGACGTGTTACACAGCACACATCAATGGAACAAAGCAAGCCGGGAGCACACAGCAGCCGAAATCTGGTTGCTAGTCATGTCTATGATGAGCTTTTCTCCTTTCTTGCTTGGAGAGGAGTGACAGTGACTGATGCCTGAGCTCACCTTAATACTGTCAAGATGTAGTGACAGTGAGACAAAATAAAGATGCAACAAAAGCTTGTACATTTCCAAAGACAGGAAAATTGTTCCAGAAGACGGAGTGTGAGGGTGGAGAGCAGTGCGTGAGAAGTTGCTCCAGCCCAGGTGATTCATGAGTCCAGTACAGGATCACCGGCAGCAGCTGTCTCACTGGTGCTTTTCCATCTTAATTGTTTGGGTTTCAGGGTGCTTTTTTTTTTTGCAGGATTTTTCTTTCTGGCCAGATGTTTTGCAGAACAGAGACAAGGAGGTGTATGCCAGTAAGTGACAATCACTAGGTCTCTTTCCAAATGGCTCCAACAGTATTTCGCCTCCCTAGTCATCAAGGCTCAGAGGCAGAAAGTGAGAGTGAGGAATGGAGTCCGTCTATCAGATGGCAGGCTGTCACGCTTCAATGATATTCACTGAGGGCTTGTTTTTTGGGAACTAGAAGAGAAGAGGAGACAGAGGAAGAAAGGATGTATAGGAATCGCTAGAGAGGGGAAAAAAACACATCAGAGATGAGTGCAGTGTGCTGGTCAATTTTTGTTTTTGTAAAAGTTCTTGTTCCCATCCCCTCAGGATAATGAAAAAGGGCCAGAGTTGAGTCTTTAGGGTTGCATTGTTCATCACTGTCTGCTTCGGAATAAGCATGAACTAGTGGACTATTTCAAATAATAAGTAAATGTGAAGTGGTGGGGATGTGCAAGAGTGCAAGTTGTGAATAGAAACGCAAGAAAGTTAAATTAATTGAAATAAGTAGGCATAAATTATAGGCTTGAGTCTGCTTATATTATGGGTATGGTGTATCGTTACCACCATGTGTATGACCAGCCATGCTCCCGCTGATCAGCTTTTCAGTTAATTGCAAGAATAATATACCCTTTACCACATGCCACCTACGGGCTGCTGTGGGGGTAAGGACCTGAGCAGCTCAGGGACTGCAGCATTGCTCAGTGCATTTTTCTTCCAGAGATGTTTGGATATTTCAGAAATATGGCTTGAAATCTGTTTTACTGATGGATGTGCAGGCTAATCCAGAGGTGGGAGTGAAGTGCTGGTGTCCTGATGCATCTGGGAGGCTCAGACCACTAACGAAGCCCTGATACTGGCATGTGTGGATGTGAAGGGGTGTTCCCTTTCTGCATCGCAGCTGGAGGGAGGAGGCTGGAGTGAGGATGTTTAACAGAGGCTGCTTTTTGGGTAATTTAGCTGAGGCCCAGCTGGAAGTTGATTGTCTGCCCCATCCCCCACTGCGTGCCAGCAGCATCTCACCTTGCTGCGGAGGAGCCCTCCGCTCTGGTGCTCGGGAGTGCTGTTCTCCGAAGCGCTCTTGACTTTCTCCTTGCTGTTATTTGGCTCATTATCTTTGATGATATCGTACTGTCTGCAAAACAGGGCGATCACCCCTAACAGGAAAAAGCATTAGTGATCACACAAATGAGCTCAGCCCCTGGAGCCTGCAGAGATCAGAGATCCCTTGCTTGCCAGCCAGCTTTGTGCCTTCTGGTAGAGATCTCAGCAGCATTCACAATTGCTCCTAAGGATCATTTTCTAACACAGCTAGTCAGCCCTCTGGCTGTTTCCTTCTCGATGCCTAATTCCATGCTAAACTAGTTAGACAGAAGAACAGAAGATTAATTATATTCCAACTTCCCTGTCATTAAATGGGACAAGTGTTTTAAGCCCTACGTTTGGATAGCAATCAACACTAACAGTGCAGTTAAATGGGATCTTTGCTTTGCAAACAGGAGCTCCTGGAATTTCTGGTTAGTGAAAATGTGTCCTCTGATCTTTCTCCTCTGGGGTGAAGAGGAGGAGCTGGAGCTGGCAGATGAGAGGCAGGTACCGTACCTGCCTGCATGCGATATAAGCCAGGGTCTTTTGAGCAGCAGGACAACATCTGCAAATATGCAACAGTGACGGCAGCAGAAGCTGCCAGTGGAAATTTCCTCCCACACACGCAGGCACATGAAAAGCAGGGGCAGCCATGACACATAAGAAGACTGCAGATGTCTTTCTCGGAACCTTTTATGTGACATTTTGACCAAATAACTTCTCTGCCCACAGATTCCAAACACAGAGGTTAAGTAGACCCAGGCAGATGCTGCTTCTCCCTTACTGAAAAATATTCCAGCTCCCCTAATAGCAAAACACGTGGAAAGCTTTCACCAGATCATCACAAACTGCTTTATAAAGTGAGGTGTTGTTATGGCAGCTGCCCCCAGGTGTTATGATAAACACAGTGGTCCAAATTCTTTCTTGCATCTGTGAACAAATGGCTGATCCTTGGAGAACAGATTAACATCTGCCACAGTCACACCTTCTGTGATTTCTGATGGTAAAACTGAGGCACAGAGAAGCAAAGTGCTGTGAACGATACCAGAAATACAGACAGCACAAGAGCTTGGGTCTTGTCTCAGTTGAGAGCCCTGGGCACAGACTGGTTCCAGTTTGCATTTGCTAAAATGTCATCATACGGTTATGGCCAGACCAGGTTAAGAGCTGGAAAGAGGTTTTTGTATATTGAGACTTTGTAAAGAACCCACTAGATGTAGAGAGATTTTCCCCCCACCCACTTTCCTTTTTAAATATAAGTCATCTGTCTAGAAGGGAAACTGTGGTATTAGCACATTCTTTGTTCTGATGCGGATCTGCGTTTTAGATTATAATACAGTGGGAGATGAATCAGTTGTTCAGTCGCTTCGTGTAATTATTCATGATTGTTTTTACTGGCAGGGCATTTAAATTTGAACGTGCACAACTAAAATTTGGCATAAATGCTGAAAAGATCATGGACTAGAGGTTTTGGAAACCTTTTAATTTCAATTAGGTTTTCATTTGGTTATCATCTTTAGCAGTAATTGCTGTCCAGCCTCTGGAAATGCAAATAACGCATGGTAAACTTGGGACTTTCCAGGGCAAAAAAATATTAGACGTGGATCTGATTCTGTGTCCCCTGGATTCGCTTGTAAGAAACCTTGCAGAACTGTACAGGACACAGTCAATCCCTCCATCCCCCTCTTTTGTGATAGATCGCACATCAGTGACTGGTTTCCTCTTCACTTCTCACCCTGAGGTATCTCATCTCAGCAGAATCTAGTATAAATGGGCCAAATCCTCTTTGGAGTAAACTGGTGCAACCCCTGTCAATTCAGGATTGTTACAGTTTACAGCAGCAGAGGTGACAGGCCACCCCTTTAAAGGACAGAAGGTTGTGCTCACGACTGACACTACAAGTTGTCGAAGTCATCAGCCACTCAGTACTATTGTGGTGGGTTTCTCTTCTGACCGAGAAAAATTCTCTGTGTGACTGTTTGCTTGCTCTGCCTGTGGAAAAGTGGTTTGCCTGGGATAAGAGGACTGAAAACCGAGTGGCAAAGGTTGTCTTTTATGGATCATAGATTTACCACGGTGCTAATTTCCCTTCCTGCCAATTTCCTTGGGTCACCTGAACCGTTCCCCTTTGGGCAACGTGCTCTGTGGCTCGCAGGGAGCAAATGTTGTTTCATTAATGTTTTACATTGCAGCAGGAGCAGCAGCTGACTGGCAGCCAGGGGAGGCTGGGGCTCTAAATAGAAAACAAACGTGCAAACTTTATTT
Source organism: Burhinus bistriatus (assembly GCA_013397275.1). Classification (NCBI taxonomy): domain Eukaryota; kingdom Metazoa; phylum Chordata; class Aves; order Charadriiformes; family Burhinidae; genus Burhinus; species Burhinus bistriatus. The sequence continues at coordinate 190,721 of VYXH01011860.1, read as the reverse complement.
CCCATTAACTCATGCATGTAATTTCCAAACTGAACAAGCTGAAGGGCTGGCTGCAGCCCCTTCAGACATGCTAAGCTGATGGAGCAGGATTCAGAGGCATTTTCCTCTCTCTATTTGCTACCTTAAAACCTATGAGCGAGCTCTGCCCTAGGTGCAGTTTGCTGTAAGATATATTGAAATGTGGTCCCAAACTCATGGCAGAAAACTCTTGGTTCTCTTTGGAAATGTATTTTATATATTTGTACGTATTACAGAAAGTCACAGTGAGGAATCTGCATATTGAAGGAGCACATTTATGTGATGCTCTGTTAGAGGCTGTGTTACTGTATGTGCCTAGCTATGCCCATCGCATCCCACAGCAAAGTGGCCCTAGGATGATTTCACTTCACCTTCCACAGCACTGGGTGCTTTCAGCTGCAGCTGGGCATGGGGTCTTGCTTATAAAATCATATACTACAGCAGCTGTCTGGTAGCAGAGCCTCCGCTTGGATTAAAAGGATTAGTGGCTGCAAGATGTAAGGATGACTAAGGTGGAATTTCAAAAGATTGCCAAAGTTTGAATCCAAAGCACCCTTTTGGATAGCAGCTTTCAGCTAATGCTAGTCCTTCCTCCTCCCACTATCCTAAGCTCATGTAGACTTTTCTTTCCTTTCAGTTAATACATTTCTGCTAATGTCCCTCCTCTTCCTATTAGATACTATTCTTTGTATTTTAATAGAGGATGTTGAGAGGATCTGGGTTTATTGGTGTTTTGATGTTTGGGGCCATTTGTTCTTTCACTGCTTCCATTATTTTAATTGATTTTGAAGTGAGTTTTCATGTATATATAATAGTGGCTGTTGAGAGCGAGACTCTTAAATTCCTGTTTTGCATGAGAGCTGGAGTCGTGTATTAGCCAGATAATTACAGTGACCTGTATCATTTGAAGGACTCGAGGCATCCTGTTGGATAGCTGAGGGCATTATTATCAGTGCATTCTGGAAAAATTGAGATTACAGGATTACCTATGGAGAATTAGGCAATTGGTTCATCAAGTCCATTCTCTACTTCCTGCTGGACCAGATCAGACCACTGATTCACCTGCTTTTGGCACTGCCTGACTTGTGATGCTGCAGAGGGAACTGAGGTGCCGTTACAGCTGAATATACAGTACTCTTTATGGGAGGAAGGGTTTCTTTTTGGGTCTTACATGATTACACATGCAAACCAAGCAAGCCAGCAGGCCCTAGGGATGTGACATGCTTTTGACAGAAAGATTGAACTGACCTGCCCACATAAACAACACCACAACAATGATGAGAATTTCCCCTGCTCGCAGCTGTTGGTTTTTCTTCGCCATCTCCTTCATTGTCACCTCATCTGCACAAGGGGAAAGAGAGATCATGAAACCTAACCGCGTGGCTCAGGCTACACTGGACACCAGTTTAACAGTGCCCTTGACTCAAATCATCAGTGTGTCAGGGTCAAAGCTAGCAGGGAGAGAGTCCTCGCCCATCAGTCACGCCAGGAGCACGAGCTGTGCTTTGAACTTGCGGAGCATCAGCTGCTCTGCAGCAACTGCCCCTGCCAACCTGCAGGAGATGGGGCAAGGGAGGAGCAGTGAGACAGGATCAACAGGCAGTTACTGTAGAGAAGCTGCCATGGGGTAAGTCCACATGTTATCTGGCCCTGTGGCGGCTTGCTCTGCTCTGTCTCTGGTCTCTGTTAGTGCTGTCTGCGCCTGTCGCAAAGCCTTGCATGCTTCAGCAGTTCCTCTCCCAGCTCAGGAGTGTGGAGCCTGGCATGATATTTTTCAGTGGAGCCATGGGATTCAGAAATGAGTAGAGCCTTTTTGCAGGGCGTAATGCGCCTCCTTGGCTTCAAAGCACTAAGAAGATTACAGTTCAGGCCTCCAGGGAGGGAAGCAGTGCTCCTCTTAGTGCTTTCAGGTGAACAGCAATTCAGTATTTAGACACCAAATCATTTTAGCAGAAAGAGTCAAGAACTCACAACATGCTAGGAACCATGGCCAAAAGTCCTGCAACAGGCTGGGTCCTCAGTAGGCAGGCGGTAACCCTTTGTGTCCCAGACCCCTGTACTCCCTAGCCCTTTTTGTAGCAGAGATTCTTGCTGACAGAAACACCTCAACAATCTGGTTTGGCTTAAGAGGAACAAGTGAAGGAGCTGCCAGTGAGGAAGTGCCTGATTTCCTCCATGGAGATTTTCAAAACCCAACTGGATGTGATCCTGGACAACCTGCTCTAGTTGACCCTGCTTGAGCAGGGGTTTGGACTGGGTGATCTCAAGAGGTCCATTCCAACCTCAACTTTCTGTGATTCTGTGATTTGGCAGAAATATTTGAAATGTAAGAAAAGTGGCAGAGTCTGGGTGTATTTCCCCCTGCTGTCCTGGAATCCAAGCACAGGAGGCTCCCCAAGTCCCCCTGAGTGCCCCGTCAGCACAGCAGTGTTGTGCCCAGTGCCATCCGGGAGTCTAGTTCCACCTGAGTTCACAGGCTGCTCAGGAATTCCCCCTGGCATTCTCCACTTGCAAGGATGCTGGGCACACTGCTCCCAGGCTGGAAACCTTCTCCTCACTTTGCCTGTTAAACCTCATCTGAAACGGGAGAAATGAACAGCCAGCCTTTGGCAGCATCTCCCTGTTGCTTTGTGCACCCGTCAGCCTTGTCTGCTGGGTACACTCAGGGCATCCTGCTTGTCCAAGTGGGGCTGTGAGAGGGCACTCACCCCTGTGTGTGTTTAAACCCCAGCTATTCTCATTGCATGCGATACTGCTTTCCTCTCTGCAGAGCCCTACGCTGCCTGGGTGTCCCAGCTGCCACATAGGAACTCACCCACACTTGCCTTTATTTTTAGAGGCTAGTTTCTCAGCTTCCCTGGGGGTCTTGAAGAGGACTGGCTCACTGGCAGGGCTCTGGCCTTGAATGCTGATGGACTGGACATGCACAATGTACTCAGTGTCCTCCTCTAGGTCCCAGAGGGCACAGGAGCGGGTGGTGGTGTTCACCTCCTGGATGAAGCGCAGCATCCGCACGTCCTTCTTCTGGAAGCCGAGAGAGGAGAGCACAGAGTGGTGGAGAGGCCTCCCGTGTGCACTGCTGTCATCTAAGACCACCTCTTCCTGCCCTGTCCACCACGGATGTGGAGACTGTTGGACCCTTTCCTCTCTGCAGCTACCAATACATGAAGAACTGCTGCAAAGAGGACAGGAAGCCAAGTCCCCTCCCAGACCACGAGGGACAGGATGAGAAGGAATGGGCTTAAACTGCAGCAAGAGAATTTGGGAACTGAGGGGACCTGGGGTGAAGATGAACATGATCGAAACTGGGTAACTGTAGGCACCATACCTGTTGGGAAATTGCAAATCCAATGACAACTTCATCTTCCAGAACATCCCAAGTCACTACGGCTGAGTTGGCTTTCAGGTGTTTGACTGTGACATTTACTGGAGCCGACGGGCTGTCTGCAAGGAGGGAGAGCAGAGCCTTTACAGAGGCAAGGTCACAGCCACAGGCAGGAGACAGAGCAAGGGCAAGGAGGGCAGTGGGGAAGGACCTTGCTCAAGGTTCCCATATGTGGTTCTGGGTACGGGACCTGGAAATTGCAGGTACCCCATGTCTCAATGACCAGTGAGGTTCTAGGACATCTCTGCTGAGAATATGAGTTGCGTAAGACGTGTGAAATACCTGACCCTTAGAAACAGTTTCTTTTGACAACATAGCAGACCACTGAGTAGCTCATTCATCTCATCCTTCCCAGCCACGTACCACGTTTTCTCTGTTATTTCCCGTTACGGTCTGACAGTGACAGCTGGGAGGAAATGCAAACTCTGCCTTGGAAGTATGAAAACTGAACGCTTTGATGAGCACTCTGGAGGTTTGAAATTCAGGAATAGTAAATGGGAGTGTTTCTTTTGCTTTTCCCTGTTAGTTTGACAGAAAATTTTTTATACGCATTTTGCGGCTGATGGGCTGTCTGTGATGGTCGGAGGACATCCAGCAACCATCCACTTACAACTAACAGGACAGAACATGCTGCAACAGCACCAATGGACCATTGTAATGTGAAAAGGGCAGATGTGAAAGCAGCAGCCAGAGGCTCCGTGTTTATTCCCAACTCCAGAGCGCAGCTGAGTTTCCAACTGCAGGGTGGATCTGCGTAGCTGCCAGCCTTGCCAAGGCGAGCTGGGCTCTGAGGAACCAGCTGGGCTCTGGCGCACCCTTACTGGGAGCCTCTTCCTAAGGGAGCTACATGGTGCAAAGCCCTTTTTGGCACCTCTGGGGGAAGGTTTTACCTCGTCGGCTTGGCACAGTCGTTCCAGTGCTCTGTGCAGCAGGTTGGACTCCTGTTCCCTCTCCTCTGGTCAAATTTAATTCACAATCACCAGCTCGTGCCCTGAACCCCAAGGCAGTAAATGCTAATGAGACTGCCAGGACTCCGACTACCCACAGGAGGTCAGTAGGGTGAGGAGGAGTAATTTTTTTTGACTCTTATCAAAGAATAATACTTTTATTGCTTTGTAACTGTTGCACAACACTGCCCTTCTGGGGCTGAGGCTGAGATCAACAGTAAAAGAAGGATGCATGTGTGCACGTCTCCAGTAACACTTGTTGGATTTATAGTTGGTCCCAGCCGCCTGAATGTGGCCGAAAATATTCTAGCTGTAGTGTCAGAGTCTCCTAACAACTGACTTCACTCCTGGTGAATGTTCCCCCGGGAACAGAGAAAATAACGGGAGCACAAAATTCCCCAGCTGAAGGTCAGTGCTGTTCTACACTTAGCAGAGCGATGACCTTATTCCTTTCTCTCCTCCCCAAACAACACCCAGAGTCCTGCCTTCAGAGCTCCCCTTTCTAGGACATGGGAGACCCACACCCACCAGTGAGACCCTTAGGAACAGGATGTCTGGACAAGCTGTTTGGACTTGGACTGGTTCTAGCAAGTCCTTCAGTGAGCAAAAAGATCACTGAAAGGTGCATGGCTAAGTTCACGTGAATTTGGGACTTCAGAAGGAGGAGCAGCAAGCAATTGTGACCTCTGGGATTTCATAGGGGAAGGCATCCTTCCTCTCAGGAGTAGATGATCAAGTCAGTATTGACCCAGAGCATTCTTGTCTCTCAGGGGCTGGCCTTCATGAAATGAGGCAGTGGTGTCCAGCCAGTTCTTGGAGAATGGGAACATTTATTGTCCTCATCCTCTGCTGCAGCAGCAGGGCCGAGGACATGCTGAGCAGGGAAGAGGGATCATCCCCCTCAGCCTGAACACCAGCCCCTTCTGGACTCGGCTCCCTGCTGTGGCACAAGGAAGGGACGTGGGTCTGCAGCTCCTCACCTTCCCCCGTGACTGAACCCGTGTGCCAACAACAGTAGGGTCTAATTTTAGGAAGGGGCCGTCAGCAGATGGGAATGCGTACAGGGAAGGTCTGTGAGTCACGCCTGATGAATTTGCTAGACCATGCGGAGGACATGACAGAGTTGAGAGCTGGGAGACAAAACAGTCTCCAGCTGCAGCCAGGCACTTCGCTCTTCTCAAAGTACAGCTGTACAGTTAAATCCCGGCATGGTTGTCTTTCCTGGATATTTTTATGAGCTAAGGGCTTTTTTTAGGAGCTACCACTGATTTTACCCAGCTTAGGTTGAGGAGGCCTTTGAAATTAACCCCACAGGAACAGAGAGCAGAGTATCAGGGAAAAAGCTTCAGGCTGGGAAAAGGGAACGTACAGCACACCCCACTCGGTGCCCAAGTCCCCTTTGAAATTTGTGACCTTGAGGGAGGCATAGCATACAAAGTGTCTAAGTTTCCTGATGACATAAAATGTGGGGGAGTTGGGAAGACCTAGCAGAGCTGGAGAAGTGCAAACAACCTCTCTGGGAATTGGTGAGAGAGGGCGGAGGGCTGTGAGGCAGAATGGAAGCACTCGGCAAAGCTGCACCCCAGTGCTCGGAGCCTCCAAAGCTGGATGCTGAATGTAGGCAGGGAGAAGTCAGCTGGTGTGGATGGTCGAGAGCGGTCTAGAAAAACCCCTGTGTAGTACTACCTGAGAGAGACGGGGTAGTTGAAGTCAGCAGATAATACAGTGAAATCTAGGACAGCAGATCTGAGCGTGCCTTTCCTTTCACTACCACAGATTAGGAGTAGCTACACATAAATCAGTGGTGTCAAACCAGTATAAAAACAGTATGAAAAGAGAATTAAGCACGGCGTTTGACAGAAATACAAAGCCAGGAAAATTAGTTTCCTGCTCCCAGAGCTGAGTGAATCATTTCAAACCAAAATTTTAATCCGTGAGGATGCTTTTCTCCCCAATCCCAGGAGATACATGATGAGATCATGACTTTCTAATATCTAATCACTGTTCCAAGCTATTCCACGGCACTTTTGGCTCCCTGGGCCTGTTGCAGCTCTTTGTAGTGCCAGCCTGGCTGAGGTCAGGTGGAGAAGATGTAATTTCTGTTTCCCAGCTGGCTGTAGGGGGTCAGCATCTCTAGCAGAGCCTTGAGGTGCCAAATCCAAATGTTTGGTTCCTTCTAGAATCATATGCAACTCCCAGAAACTTTCCTTCTGTGCCTGCGATGGCCAGGGAAGCCGCTGGTGTTCTGGAAGCAGGCACAGAGGGTGGGATGGCCCTAAGGGCAGTTCCTACTGCAGGCGAGATAGCAAGGAACATGCTGTGCATCAAACCGTTCTCATGTGTGTTTACTCCAGAGATGCCGAGGACAGCACATCCCCTGTCTGGTCTGTAAGGGATCCATGTGGTACAAGATTTCTGGTTTAGCAGTTTAGCTTCATCCCAGCGCAGAGGCTGCGATGCCTGCTGGAGCAAATCACACATTGCAAACTGGCAGAGGATCTGTTTGGCCAAATTTGAATCAGAGCTGTGTGCTCGGATGACAAGATGCTCTTGTTCTCACATCAGCAGAAATTGCAGCCCCCCCCTTGAAGGGGTTGCAGCCCCCTGATTAAGATGAAATCATGATTTTTAAACGTGAATGGCTGCTTCAAAACTGATCATGCTTTAACCATGTCTTGTTTCCTTCCCACAGGGACCCTTCATCCGGTGATTTGCAGTCCTGCGTCCCCCAGGGCTGTGTGTCCCAGCCTTACCTCACTCCTAACTACCTTGGGCCCTTTTGGCAAGAGCAGGTCAGAACCGCCTCCGCACAGCAAGGAGGCATGAGCGATGAAGATTACCCTTAATCCCCTCTTAATGCTGAGAACTCCTTCTAGCCTCTCATTAAACGCTTTGCTGATTATTAATGGACTTTTATTTGAGAGAGAGGAAAAAAAACCCCATACACTTTACAGCTTTGGGCTGATTCCTCCCTGGCTTTTCGTTGTCGACACAGTGGCTGCTGGCACAAGGAAGAGGAAACCACCTGCCTGCCCCTTATGTTGACTTCCCCATCGGAACTGTTGCATGGATGGGATGGGGAGGGAAAATGAGAGGGAGGAAGGCTTGTCTGCATCCCACTGCTGATATCACCTGTGAAAGGGGGGCTGCTGATCGAGGGTGGTGGGGTGAGCAAAGGGAGTGTCCAAGACACCAGGGTGTCTTGCCTGGCACCTCTAAGATCAAGGAGGTAGCTACACCACAAAGACATCACTGGCAGAAGCTCGAGCCCCCAGCTCCTCTGCCATGGTCCCTCTGCTTACTGTTGTGTCTCTGTCTTTTGAAGCCACTCTCAATCTGCAGCTTCTGCCATCAGCTCGTATGGTGGGGCTGGGGGTGAGAGCTGGCTTGCTGCCTTTAGCCACGCAAGCTGCTGGAAGAGTCATTGCTTAGAGTAAAAGGATGAATCGGTGGAAATATCACACCCTTGGAGGTCACCTCTGCCAGCCAAGTCCCTGTGGCCAGGCTAGAGTTTTGGAATTAGAGCCTGTTCCTGGATTTATCTCCCCAGCCAAGGGGCCCAGCCTAGCCCCAAAACTGCTCCTTCTGAATTCAAGTGTCCTGGAAAGTCCAGCTGCTTGGAAGTGCCTGGAGTGAAGTGCAGTTGCTTCCTGTGTGGGCAAGGCTACGCTGTAGTCACAGCATTTTCCAAGTCAGCTAGCTCCTCTCCCCCAAGCAGCTCCTTTCCTGCTGTGAAAGGCTCAGCTGCTTCAGAGCCCCTAGGACATGGTCCAGCGAGCAGAGTGCCTGCTGAGGCTCTGAAGCGGCTCGTTCAGTGTCATCCACCTGCAAGCTGCATGCCCTTTCCTGCGGGAAGCAGTGAATGTCAGCCTTAAATCCCAGTAGCTCTTTGTTCCTGCACCCACAACCCTCCCTGTGGATGCGAGAGATGGAAGGACATGACCTGCAAGGGGAAGGAGCATCCCGTAAGGTCCTGTGTGAATCACTGCTGCCGGCTCCCTGAGCATGGGTACAAAAAGACCCGCTTTTGCTGCCTTTCTGAGCCTTTCTTTGCTCTCCCAGCATGGCTTCCTTCAGTGGATATAATTGCTTGTCAGCTTTATGGGGTATGTAGGAAGGGCTGGCGCACCGTTCAGCTTCCCTAAGTGTTTTAATGAAGGGAGCCTGCAGGGGAGTGGGAGGGAGCAGGGCCCACTGCTGCTATCCCGCTCCCGGCCGCATAGGAAGCAGGGCTATTTGCTAAGCTCAGAATTTCAAAGAGCAGAAAGACCAACTGGTGGTTCTTCATTCTGGGGAAGAGGCAATTATTTCCTGCTGACCGCCCACTCCCCTGTACAAACGGGATAGGAATAGGCCAGCCCCCTCTCCCCCCCCCCCCCCCCCCCCCGCCGTTCCCCCGCTGGCA
>VYXH01011860.1:125033-168217 GCA_013397275.1 Burhinus bistriatus | reverse complement strand
GGTGCCCAACCAGCCTTTTGAAGGTGCCTGCTTCGGAGGGGTCCCTGCCCCCTCTCGGGGCGCTGAGCCCCCCATGGGCTCCCCTCCCTGCAGCAGGAGCTGCCCTGGGCAGTGGGGAGGGGGCACGGCCTCCTGTGGGCAGTGGAGCTGGGGGTCGTGCCAGCCCCAAGGGGGCCCTGGCTGGGACCCCTGAGTGGTGTGGGGACACACAGATCCTTCCCCAGGCTGCTGGGGTGGGGATGGAGCNNNGGGGGGCGGGGGGGGGGGGTGATGGAGAGACACTGTGAGGTCCCAGTCTCCCTTGTCTGAGGGTTCCAGCCCTACTGGGCTGCTCCTCTTGGGGAATTCTGTTTGCCCTGCAGTCCCGAAGGAAGGGGGATTTGGGGGTGCTGGGTCCCCTCTCTACTTTGGGTAAGACAGTGAGTGCTCCAGGCACTGAAGCCCCCCATGCACCCATGAAGCCCCCTGAGCTCATCGTCTCCCCACACAGGGGTCACAACACAGCCTGGGGTGGGGGCAGCAGACCAAGGTCCCCCCCAGAGGCCCCAGCGTGGGCACCTGGGGTGTGTGGCCAGATGCTGGGCACCCACCCTGACCTCCTCCTGGCCCCTCTGTGCTCCCAGCAGGATGGGGTGTGATGGGTCCCCCAGGGGTGTGGGCACCCTGAAGCAAGGAGGGAGACCCGAGCAGAGACCTGCGGTCCCCAGCCCTCCCTGGGGCTCCGGTGCCAGTTGGAGGCATCAAATATTAACGGAGGCAGTGGAGGAGCTGAAAATAACCCTCCCTCCGAGGGAGCTGACCCAGATCCAGCCAGCCCCAAAGCTGGGCTGGACCCAGACCCCCAACCAGAGCACTGCCGGGGTCGAATCTGGCCCCTTCCCCTCCTCCAGGCTGCTCTGTCCTCCTGATGCCAGCTATATATCACCTATATATTATGCAAATGAGCTATAAGGGCTTATTACGCAAATGCAAGGGGGCTGGCACTGCCCGGAGCTGGGTGGTCCCCGGGGCTGGCCCCGACAGCTCAGAGAGGATAGCGGGGATGGAGGGGGCCGCATCGGTGTCCGTGTCTGCCCGGGTGTCTGGGGGCTGCCAGGGAGCGCTGCCCTGTCCCTCTCCCCTCCTGTAGCACAGAGGGACCCCCCCGAGCCGGGCCAGGCGCCTGTCCCACTGCAGTGCTCGTCCCCCAGGACGGCCGGCATATCCCAGCAGCATGGGGAAGCAGAACAGCAAACTGCGCCCCGAGATGCTCCAGGACCTGCGGGAAAACACGGAGTTCTCCGACCTGGAGCTGCAGGGCTGGTACAAGGGCTTCCTGAAGGACTGCCCCTCTGGCATCCTCAATGTGGAGGAGTTCAAGAAGATCTACGCCAACTTCTTCCCCTACGGCGATGCCTCCAAGTTCGCCGAGCATGTCTTCCGCACCTTTGACACCAACGGCGATGGCACCATCGACTTCCGAGAGTTCATCATTGCCCTGAGCGTCACCTCCCGTGGGAAGCTGGAGCAGAAGCTCATGTGGGCCTTCAGCATGTACGACCTGGACGGCAACGGCTACATCAGCCGGGAGGAGATGCTGGAGATCGTGCAGGTACCAGGCTCCCTTGCCCCGCTGCAGCTCCTAGTGTGTGGTCCTGTGTGTCACCCTGGCATGATGGTGGCTGTCCCCTCCAAGGATGTGGACGGGTTGGGGACATACATCCTTGCTTCTGGTACAGGGCTTGACAGTGCCTGGGATGGAGCCTGTTGCTGCCTGCAGAGAGCCGCTCACTGAGCTCTGCAGCTGCAGCGATCAGTCTATGCCGAGGCATCCCCTGGTCCTTCCCTGTCCTGGGGACATCCCTTTGTCACCCTGTCCTGGGGCTCTTCCTGCTGGCCCCACTCAGTGCTCCTGGGGAGGGTTGGGTGCACACAGCCATCCCTGAGCACCCCGGGCCAGAGGGACATGTTGTCGGCAGACCAACAGGAGATGCTCTCTTTGCCCAAACCACAAGCCGATGGCATCAGCAGCAGAAGGTGACTCGCGAGGCTGTCGTGGTGGCATCTTGGTGGGCATCTCCTCCTTGCAGGAGCACCTCCAACTGCCTCCTGCAGCCGGGTTGTTTCCTTGGGGCTGCCGCCTGCATCCATAGCTAAAGCTCCCCACAGCCTGATGGCACACGGAGGGTGTTAAACACTGTTCCCAGGGCAGTGAAGCCCAGACCTCTGTCCCCCGTCTGAAGAAGGCGATGGCATGCACCCACCTTGCACCCACCCTTATCTCCGTCTCCCTCTCCCAGGCCATCTACAAAATGGTCTCCTCAGTGATGAACATGCCCGAAGATGAATCGACTCCGGAGAAAAGAACGGAAAAAATCTTCCGACAGATGGATACTAATAATGATGGTAAATGAGAGGAGATGGAGGGGATTAAGGGAAAGGTCTCATGGCTAAATCCAGGGGTCTTAGAAGGAGCCACACGCGCGCTGATTAAATGGCTCACGTCCGCCGGCGTGGCTGGGGGGAGCCCCGGCAGCCGGAGGGGCTCAGCATGCTTCTGCAGGCGGCAGCGGACCCCAGGGGTGCTCATCCCAGGTGGGTGGGTGTCTGTGGTGTGTGCCGGAAAGTCTCTGCGTCCCGTGTGCGCACTTGGGATGGGATGGTGGCCACCAGGCTGAGCTGCGTGTCCCCCCCCGCAGGCAAGCTCTCACTGGAGGAGTTCATCAAAGGTGCCAAGAGCGACCCATCCATCGTGCGCCTGCTGCAGTGTGACCCCAGCGGCACCGCACAGCTCTGAGCCCCACGGACCCCCGCAGACCCCCACGGCCCCCCACCATCACCCCCTGCCCTGCAGCCGGCCACTGCCACTGTCCCCTGCTCAGCCCCCGTGGTCCCCATCACCATGCCCCCACGGCCCCTTGTGGGGAGAGAGCTGGAGCCTGGCTGAGGCTGGGGCAAGGGGGAGCCCGGGGGGACAGTCCCCATCGCCAGGGGGCTCCTGCCCTGGCTCTACTGGGGGAAGGATGGAGGCAGGGGTCTGCCCCGAGCGAGGACGGTCCCCCCAGCATCAGGGGAGCAGGGGGACAACCCAGCCCGGTGGGAAAGGCTGACGGTGAAGCCACTGCTGCATCTCCAGTGGGCACAGGGACAGGGCCCAGGGGACAAAGACCTGGTGGCTTGGGGGCCCCCCAGCACCCCCCACGCATGCACACACTGCCATGGCTGCGGGGCCGGGACAGCCCCTTCCCCACAGCCCCACGGCTGGTGCATGGGCAGGGGCCGTGGGGAGGGGACACGCTTCTGGTCTTTTAATACCTGCAGAATAAAGTTTGTGTCAGTGCAGTCAGTGGTGGGAAAGGGACCGTCGATGCCGAGGGGAAAGTTCCTCCCTGCAGGTTCCAGATCCAGCCTGGTCACCTTCTTCTCTGCAGCCCCAGGTGACCCGAGGCCGTGGGGATGGGCTCATGCGTCTTGGTTGGTGGCGTCCAGGGGATGTGTCTGCCTGATAGCCAGGCTGGGGGGGAAGCCGGGTCCCATCGTGGGGCTGTGCAGGTGCTGAGACAGGGCAGGGCTGGCCGGGGCACATCCATGGGGTTGGCCCTCAAGCCCTGCTCAGAGCCGGGCAGTTTCCACACTGTCCAGCCTCAGCAATCCCAGGCACTGCCCGGGGTCGGGGCTCTCCGCAGGGACTGCCTGCAAGGAGACCTGCAAAGCCAGAGAGACTGCTGAGAGCGGGACCGGGGGGCCACGAGCTTTGGGTTGGCAAGTCGTACCCCTGTCCCAGAGCCCCTGAGCCCAGATGGGTCTGTCCCAGCCCTGCACGGGAGCGGGTCAGTGCTGAGCCCAGAGACCAGGAGTCACCTTCCTCCAGTGCGTCCTGCGGCGGCAGCAGCAGCCGAGGCGGAGGAGGTCGAGGGTGAGCAGGAGGCAGCGGATGCCGAAGACAATCTCCATCAAGTCGAGCAGGAGGGAGATGGCCCAGAGGGACAACGTGGAGCTCTGTCGAGACACGGGGCATCAGGTCCCTGCGATTCCCCCCCCATCCCCAGTGCAGGCATCCACAGCCCGCAGCCCACTGGGAACTCACATAGACGCGGGTGGGATCGAAGGGGCACTCGCGGGAGACTGGGGCAAGGGCGATGTTGCCGATGGTGCAGGGGGCCAGCAGCACCCGGCCCTGGCTGCCCAGCGTCAGCCCGATGGAGACGGTCAGCCCCAGGAGGCAGGACAGGCAGGCCAGGCTGCTGCTGGCGCTCAGGGCAAAAACCACCCATTTCTGCAGCAGGAGAGAGAAGAGACAGCACGGCGAGCCAGGGTTGCACACAGCCCCCTGTCCAAATGCCCTCCCCGGGGACAGTCCCCCGAGCGAGGGGACGTGGTGGCTGTGCACGCTCCTCGGGATGGCTGCAGCCTGCTGGGTGCTGGGCGAGGGGCTGCGGGGCTGGGGGTGCTTACGAGGGCGGTGGGGGCGAGGTAGTGGGACAGCATGAGGGCAGCTATTCCACAGGAGATGGTCTGTAAGGAAGTGCAGGGAGGTCAGTGACACACGCTGCCCGCCCACTCCAGGGACATCGGTCCCCTTTAACCCTGTTGACATTGTCCCTGAAAGCTCATCCAGCCAATTCTGCATTACAGGGCTCAGTGCTTCATCTCCCCCACCCTCCACCCAGTAACAAGTTCCTGTGCATTTAACCCCTCGGGTTTGTGCTAGAAAGGCTTATTTAGAGCAGGGAAGGGGAGACGGAGCAGTATCCATCCTGCATCCCACCTCCTGCCCACCCTGCATCCATAGCACATCCATCCCGCATCCTCCTGTATCCCATCTCCTGCCCACCCTGCATCCATAGCACATCCATCCCGCATCCTCTTGCATCCCACCTCCTGTCCACCCTGCATCCGTAGCACACCAATCCTACATCCTCCTGCATCCCATCTCCTGCCCACCCTGCATGCATCTGCATCCACCCCAGATGCACCCCACGCATCCCCATCCCCTCCCTGCCCCACAGCCCGTGGTACCAGCAGCGCCGAGATGACAGAGGCGGTGTTGGCGACAGCATACTGCAGGGAGATGGCGTCCCGGGGGTTGACCACGAAGCGGAGGACGGTGCCATGGACAAGGGAGCCGGTGATGAAGTTGAGGTGTCCGATGATGAGGAGGATGAGGCCTGTTTTCATGAGGACCCTTTGGTGGCTGCTGGGATCGAGGTGGCCTGAGATGGAGGGGAGAGGAGGGCTGGGCAAGGAGGCTGCATGGTGTGGGGTGGCCGGCACCAAGCCGTCCCTCCTGCCCTTCCACCACGCTCAGTACAGGCAGGGGGCATCTGGGGACAGCCCTAGAGGACATGCCCCATGCTGCTGGGGGAACAAGGCAGAAGGTGACATGGTGGTAGCCACTGGCAGCCCAGGTATGCAAACCACTGCTCCAGCCGGCTTTCCTAGGACTAGGGCAGCTGTGTGGGGCCAGCAGCCATGGGGACAGGCATCCCTGATGGGGCTGGGAAGGGCTGGGGCTCGCCGGAGCGATGAGGAAGCTCTGGGAAGAGCAGCTGCCCATAAACGACAGCTCCAGCACTGGCCCTTGGCACCCGGCGCTTTGAGGAGTGACCGCAGCAGCAGCGGGACTGTTCCCTCGTCGGGACCCACCCTGGGGCTGCTCTCCCGCCATCACCTCGGTGCTCAGCCCAGCTCCCTCCCTGCCCCTCGGCTCCCCTCCCTCCCTGCCTCAGTTTCCCTGCAGGAGGGCAGTGCTGGAGCTGCAGGCAGGGCTGCGGCACCCTCCCATCGCAATCACCACGCCAGACCTGGACTCACCCACTTGACACATCTTCAGAGCCCCTTGATGCCCCTGGGGCCAGCTCTGCCCTCAGCCCCCCAGGTTGGCAGCCGGATCCATCAGGGTTCCCACACAGCCGGGCAGGACCAGGACCAGGCCACCGGAGCAGCTCACCTGCTGCACCCCACTGCCACTCCAGTTCCTGTCGGACCAGCTCCCCAGGACGAACAAAGGGATAACTCCACCTTCACCTACCTCCGCGGAGGCGAAGCACAGCCCTGTCCCCACCCCTGCGCTCCCCTTGCTGCTGAGCCAGCAGCCATGCCGTGGCATGCTGTGCCATGCCATGCCAATACGCCATGCCGTGCTGATACGCCATGCCGTGCCGATACGCCATGCCATGCTGCCTCATCCCTTTCCCCATCCATCCTCACCTCCCCGGCACGCCCAGGTCAGTCCACCCTAAAGTGATGGCAGCAGGCTGGGATCCAGCCAGCCAGGTCCAAGGCCGTGGGCTGAGGGTGTGGGAAGGGGCAACCCCTCTGGGTGGGATGCTGCCGGACCACGGGGCAGAGACCAGCACCGTCGGGTACCAGGGAATCGACCTGCCAAGAGAGGGAAAAGCAGAGGGATCAGGGCTGGTGCCAACTTCCCAGAAGGTGACTCAGAGAAGCCAGTTTGGTGGCAAACGCCCAAACGAAGCTTCTAGGGAAGTTACTGACAGCAAGAGGGGCTGGGGACAACAGCTTGCTGAGGTGGCTGCGGGAAGAGCAGCCCAGCTCGGCTCACCCCGGCGGGTGCTTTGGGCAGCCCTCCCTCGCCCACAGGACACCGGCGCTAAGGGATGTTTGCTGCAGACATGAGGCACCGACAATTTAATTGCAGGGACAGCAATGCGACCCTGGCTCCTGGGACTGGTCTGAGGAAGGGCTTGGTCCAGGCAAAGGCTCAAAGACACTTGTCCCTAATATCCCGCCTGAGCCACCAGCCCAGCCCTCAGATCCCTCACACCCAGCAGCGCTGGGAATTTGGCTCAGCACAGCGTTACTTCCCACCCTTCTCCTCTTTTAGCTGTACACAGCCCTGCCGCACAGGGAGCGGGGAGGAGAGACACAGCCCCGCTTCAGGACAAAGCGGGTCTGGCCACTGCAGCCCTGCGTGGCACACGCAGCGTCCCCATCGCCACTGCAGACGGGACAAGGCTGTCAGTCCCCGCTCTCTAGAGGCAGAGGAGGAGATGCCCCCATTTGCCCCATGCCTGGGGCTAGGGCAGCGCTTACAAACGCTTGAGCAAAGGCAGGCAGAGGATTTCACCAGGCAGAGGACTTCACCGTGCATCTTTGGAAAGGATGAGCTGGATGCGAGTCGAATGACAACCAGAGTCTTTATTCAAATAGTCCCTTAGGATGTTTGCAGACATACAGACACACGTACATATTTACACTCTTACACACCTCACAGAGCTTGAACCAATAAATTAAAACAAAAAGAGGGCGGGGGATTTTTTTTTTTCCTCCTTTTTCTTTTTTGTCACGTAAGAAACAGCAACTCCCCGAGGCGAGGCTGGGGAGCCAGCTGGAAAATTGCAAACAGAAGCCGACACGGACACAACCCTGCCCCAAAAAGATGCAATGACAGCGAATGTGCTTTTCAGCAGGAGGCCACTTCATACTCTGGCTTCGATGCACTCCAGTTTGACTATTTCATCCAGCCTGCAGCCCTCGGCTTGGGCACAGTGGCTCAGGTGGGCACTTGGGCTCTCAGCACCTCTAGCTTTGGGGGTCTGTGGGCAGGCTGCTGCAGTCTGAGAGTGGGGGGAGTCGCATTCGTCCGAGGTAATGTCTGGCACGTCGTCTGACTGACTGTCGGAGCTCTCCAGGTCGCTCCGTATGCTCTCAGGCTGGGCCAGGGTGATGTCCCAGGTTTTGCTGGCAATGCAGTCTTTTTGCTCACAGCTTTGGTGTTTGCACGTCTGCTCCTGCTCACCGTCCTCCTCCTCTTCCTCCTCCTCTTCCTCATTCTCTGCCATTTGGGTGTGGACATGCAGAGAGTCCTCTGTACTGCTGCCGCTGGCCAGCTGGTAGTGACTTGGTTTGGCTTCAATGTCCACCTGGATCTCCATGTTATTGCACTCCCTGCAGAAACAAGCACCCTTGTGTTACTGGGTACACTTACTGGGTTCGACTGGGTCACCACTGGGCACTGCATTACTGTACCGAGAAGATGATGTTTCCCAGATACGAGCAAGATGCTCCCCATCACCCCACAGCATTTGGGAAATACCACCACTCACTGCTCTCCTTGAGTTCCTCCTAACAGCAGCCAAGATCATCCCCAGGCTGTGAGCCAGGAACTGAACTGGGAAAGCACCAGAGTCCCCGTGAGCAGCCAGGAACAGACCTTGAGGGTCCTGGGCTGCAGATCTCCTCCTCAGCCTCCACATCACCCATGCAGGCTGCTCCCAAATTGTCCCCAGTCCTCCTTTTACGCGAGTAAAAAGATCAATCCACTTGCCAGCTCCAGAAGAGCAGGCTGGTGCGACTATAGTCATCTTGCCACCCACAGCAGCACCTCGCAGAGCACAGATTTTTCCAGGACTCCCACTACCAACACTCTTCTCACCATCGCACATCCTCCTACCTGTCCTGGGGGTTGTAGGAGCTGATGATGGAACCAGCCATGGCTCGGGTGCTGGCATTGTCGCTGATAGCCCCCAGGCTGACTGAGTCTTTGGGGAAAATCTCCTTCTGGACATCTGCCTGAACTTCCAGCCTGCAGAAGAGAGGAGAATTCCTCAGAAATGCCTTAGATGGTTCCTGAGGAGCACCAACCAGTCACTCTTCATCATGGGAAAGCAAAAGGCCCTCTGTGCTGTCCCAGCTCAGCATGACAGAGTTTAACTCTAATGGTTCCTCTCATTTAGCCTCATTTTTGGCTCCATTTAGGTAAACCCATTCTGTTTTCCATGACGAAGGTAAAGTTGTGTTTATGTCTATGACTCACGCAATTCCTGCGAAGAACAGATTTCCACAGATCTAGCACACAGCCATGATTATATCCTGGCTGCCATATCAACACGTGTCTCTAATTACCCAGTAAACTGACTCACAGGCAAATTTAGAGGAAAACTGTGGTGTAACCTCCTGACTTGGAAAGCACTGACCCTGCTTGCTATAGGCCACCAGGGAACAGGAAACATCAAAACCTGTAGGCTGGGATAAGAGGACTGGAAGACCTTTAAGCAGGCCATGAAGGCATCTCTGCGCTGTTCCCAATTAACCTGAAGCATCAGCTCTGCGGTTTCAAGGAGTTCAGTAGGGACAGAAACTTTTGTCTTCCTTGCAAGAACCAGCCTAGCACTGGCTCCAGAAGTAGCCTGGTCTGCTGGAACTAGTTATTCTACAACAGATCAAGAAGTAACAATACCAGGACACGACTCCCAAGCCAAAGAAGGATCGCTCGCAGTCCTGGAGAGCTCCCCAGAATAAGCCTGCTCAACCAGTGCAGGCCTTGGGAGCCTCTACCCCATTCTTGCTGTGCCCACCAGTTCAGTTACCTGCTGTACTTCCCCTTGCCTCCCGAGAGGACACCACCACTCAAGGTGCCGCCTGAGAGGGCGGCGAAGCTGGCCGTCTCGCTGTAATTGCCCTGCATCACGCTGAGCCCATCGGTGGGGCTGCCGCTGGTGCTCAGCACACTGGTCAGCCCCTCAATGCTGCTTTCGCCAATGCTGGGGTTCTTCAGGGCTCGCCAGGCATCAGCCACTGCGGGGGAGAATGGCACAGGGAATCGGGGTGAGCAGGGGAACTGTCCGGCTGTGACGGAGCTGGCAGAGCTGGGGGTCAGACAGCACGTGTCTCAGACTGCCTCCCTGCCTCCTGCAGGGCAACAAAGAACTGAAATTTTACTGATCACCAGCAGAAGATGGAAGCAAATAACCGCTTCTAGCCAAACCCAAGTAGAGAGAGACGTTTGGATTTGGGAAATGTTAAGACCCCCTACCATTTCATTACAAGAGGCAATGACAGGGTCTTGCTTCACCCCCTTCCCTTCACCAGTTACCACACAGTACCTGTGATTGGTCCATCGTCTTCGTCAAACTCGATTTTCACACCCTTTCCATTGGCGGTGCTAACTCCACAGCCACCGCCTCGGCACAGCGAGATCGGTACAACACCGTAGACGTAAGCCAGCATGATGGGGACTCCAATACCTGGAAAGTAGGATGCGCTGAGTTAAGAGGAGCTTAAGGTTGAGCTGTGCTGGGCAGACAGAAGGACTCTTTGGGGTAGGGACTCTCTCAGTTGTCTTTACACCGCTTTTAATACAGAAAGATCCTCGTGCACAACTTTGCAGATAGACAGCAGAGGAGCCCTTCATTCGTGCTGCTGCAGCGCAGAACGAGGGAACCCCAAGAGCACAGACAGCCTCAGTCGAACCCCCAAGACATCAGCCACCAAACCAGTCCATGGGGAAAAGACACCTCCGCGTGTCAAGGGACCCCAGTATGGGCTGTGGCACGGGCAGCTGGTGCTCCGGACAAGCCCTGTGCTGGCTCCAGGCCAACTCAAGCACACGAGGACGTGCAGCCTGATGTGAAACAGAGGGATGTGCCCAGCCGGGCACACAGCAGCAGTTGGCAAACTGCCCTTTGGCCACCCCCCCACCTCACAGGGCTGGGCTACTCGTCTGTCTCGGTGACTACTGGCCCACCAGAAGGAAAAGGGACTGTGCCCACTTACCAACACTGACAGCAGCGATGACTGGAGAGGCAATGACAGACAAGGTGACCCCACCAGTAATGGCCAAGTTCCTCTTGTGCTTAGAGGTTTTCTTTCCCTCATACCTGCTGTGGATCTGATGGAAGGAGAAGCACCAGGTGAGAACAGAGCCTGGCCGTGCACAAACACCAGCAGAAGACATTAATAAGCCTGTGATTTTGTCAGTTGCATTAGCCCATAAAGAACCTAATCTTGACCACAGATCTCCTCGCAGATCAGATCTAGCAGGTGGGTCTGTGTTCAGGAAGAAGCAGCAGCTACAAGTACGGTACTGACACGCCATTTCTTCCCTCTTGGCGCCTCTTTACCAGCACAGACACACAACAGCATCACGAGGTTTGGGGTAGCAGGTCAGCATCAAAACACGAGGGACTTATGCAAGCCAAAGCTCAGGGTCCAGCCGCTGTCCCACAGAGCCCATCATCACAGGATGTGTTAAAGAGGGACGAGGGTTCTCCTTGGGTGCTCTTGGTTCAAGGCAGAGGCACAAGAGCACCGCAAAATGCATTTGAGAGGACTTCAGCCTGAATAGCTATCAGCCACCACCTTCCCTCTCCCCACACAAAGCCCAAAAGATAAGACAAGGTTTAGAAGAGACAACTGAATTTTGGTTCTATGACAAGATCCACCCTTCGTATCAGCTCTAAATTTCTGGTCGGATGCCTCGAGTACAGAGAACGCCCCAAACCGTTCAGCTCCAGCCTTCTGCTCTCCACACTTACCTTCCTCCCGACGTACACAGGGATGCCAATGACCATAGCAGGAATGGCAATGCCAGCAATGAGGGAAATGCCTACAGGAGCACCGATCAACGTGCCCAGCTGCCAGAGAATCTTCTTTTTACGACTCCATGGCTTTTTGCCCCAGAATGTACAGCCAGAGGGGCTTAACGGAAGGGAAAAAGAAATTATTTTAACAACACAGCAATTCCTAAGTGTTCCTGAGCACCCCAAGTTTGACTTCCACATGAACAAAACCCAAAACTTAGGAAGTGGATAGACAATGCAAAAAAGATTCCCCTCTTTTCCCCCCCGTGAAGATTAATTTGCTCATCAAGGTGATTATCACACTACTGGGAGTATGTTTAATATCCAGTACGCTAAGCGCTCTCAAATGCAACTGCATCAGGAGGGGCATCCTCCTACTGCAGTGTGGAGAGAAAGTTCAGCTCTTTGGGTCAGAAAGAAGAAAATCTTCCTGACTGATTGGAGAGGCGGAGGGATGAGAGGCCAACACACGAAGTGAGCTCCTCCAACCACCCTCAGAGAAGCCCATGCTGCCCCGTGGGCAGGAACCCAGGCGTGCTGCTCCCCTCCTCACCTGAGGTAATGCAGGTCCGAGATCTCCTTCATGCACAGCCAGCAGAACTCGCAGCCACACACCGCGCAGGTCATGTGGTTACAGCTCCCGTCGTTCATCTTGATGATGTAAGCGCTGCAACGCGGACACGGCTTGATGTCATCAGCTACGGGGAGGAAGCATGGGATTGAGTTGGACTCTGCTGCGAGTACGAAGAATCGACAAGGGGGATCTCGTTATGGATTGAAACCCTTTTCTGCGTGGGCAGAACACCTTCTCTCATCACAGCTAAAGCGGCGACGGTTGTGCCTTTAGTTTGGCTTCAGAGCGAGAAGATAACATTGACGAGAGAGATCCCACCAAAGCCGTTTGCCCGGACAGCAGGGACTGGGAACAGCAGTCACTTTAAAAGCTTATTCTAGCCTTGAAGGAGATGTATTCCAGAACCCGCTTCAAATGCTGGGAACAAGTCATACCTGCCCTGTGCTAGCCAAGGCAACAGCGTAAGAACAAACCATTACTAAATTGCTCCACTGAGGTGATTCATGAGCCAAGAACAACAGAACAATTGGGTGAAGGCGGCATCGGAGAAACTCTGAACCTGGCCTTCAAAAGCAGCCAAAAGGGGAACGGGGTCTGCAGCCGCACACGGGAGTCAAGTGCAGAGGCTGACCAGTCCCCAGACCCCAGAATAAGGGTCCTTTATCTCTTAATTCAAGCGTCATCTGATCACCATTGTGCAACGGCTGCGCAGAAGTTCAGGGCTTTCCTGGCAGCCTCTGCAACACTCGACAATATGAAATCCAGCTGCCGAGACCAGCTCGCACCTTATTAATCACCACATTGAATCCAGCAAGAATGGGGTGGGGAAAAACCACTGTCTCAAGAACCTCCCTTTCAGTGGCTAAGTGCTAAGTTCTTCCTGGCAGGGATCTCCTTTAAAAGGGTGTAAAAACTCGGAAACTATTTTTTGCTTGCTGGTTTGTACTGCAGGCTGTGGTAGTATTTGTGCTGTCCATTATCAGGGACCTCTAAGTGGGGCACGTTGAACCTCAACGTACCACGAAGCCACCCACAACAGCTTCTAAATAAGCGTATTAACATTTTCGCGCCTGGTATAGAAGGAAAAAACAGGGTGTTATGTTTGGGTGTAGGGCAGGACTTTATGAAATGGCCTTACTGCCCACTTCCAGAGCCAATACAGTTATTTTTAATGAACGCTAACTCAGTAGACACAGCAGCTCCTACCAGGCAGCGTAGGAGTCTGTGGGTTGGCATTTTTTCTATACCTGACATTACTAACACCTAACAGCACATGGAGCAAGGCTCCCCACTCTCAGCTAGGCATGAGCGCTACTCTTTACTACTGCAGCAGGCAAATTTGAAGCTGCAAGGGTAAAAAGCGCCTATTTGTTCAGTGTTTAGATGAGCAAGAAGCAAGAACATCCAAGATCAAAAGAGCCACAAGCCTAGCTGGGGCGGATGAGGGGAGCTGCCATGACGTGGAATGACCCAAAGCGCATCGTCACCTACTGCTCTGGTTTGTGTTCTTGGAGGAGCCCCCAGATTTGTCCTAACACGCATGAGAAAGGGAAATGACTCTGAGTTTCACAGCCGTCCTCACCCGTGGCTGCTGGAGACCCTCGGCTGTGGCACACAGCAGCGTTCCCTGCAGGACACTAACACCCCCCCTGCTCTGACGGGACGGGGACTGGGCACACACCAGGTGGCTCTTTCTCAGCTTCTCAGCCATACCAACAAAAAGCCCGCACGAATCCATACCCGGCCCGGATTCCTGTCCGTAACTGAGGCCTGACGTGTGCTTGGTCCGTACTCGGAGCGCCTGTGCCCTTTGCTGGCGAGCCATGTCGCAGGTTTGGTTGGGATGCCATATCTGTTTGCAGTGATAGCAGAACTCCGTCTGGCAGCCGTCCCTCTCGCAGGTCAGCTTGGGGCAGCTGGCACAGCCGTAGGCAATAACTGCGTAACTGGAGAAGGAAGAAGACACCGGGGGAATTAGTAAAAGACAAAGTTATCAAGCGACAGTCCAGTGATCCTTTTCATTCAGCCTGCCCAGGGGCGGCACGGGAGGCTGTCGCTGCCGGAGCTGCTCTGCCCAAAGCAGCTGGTTGAAGAGACAGAGTCAAAGGTGCCGCAGGAGAGATCTCAGGCTACGCTGAGGGACGTGGGCATGTCAGCCCACCTCTCCCACCTCAGCGTTTCCCATCACTGTCCGTCCCACAGCCTGCACGCAAGGCAAATTCCTGCTCTCTCCAGTCCTGTGGCTTGCACTGCAGGGCCTGAAATTAAGTAGTGCTAATTGGGTTACTTGGGGCAGATACCTTTTATACAGACAGCTTACAACACTGAGTTCTCTCCTCAGTGACTGCTGGCAGGTCTCACTGTCAATTCACACAGACCAGATTTGTCTTGCCCAGCGTGTCCTGCTAACAGTTTGCTCTTTCTGCCGATTCAGGCTCCTAGGACAGGCTCACGCTGCTCTTTCCAGGCACCTGCACATGCACACCCCGCTCCCCCCCCCCAGTTCGTCAGGACAGGCACATGGGTGGATGCAATACAGCCCGGAGGAGTCTAGGAAAGCTGAGGTTGTCCTGGGCACTTCTATCAAATGAATGACTCTAAAAAAGTGGAAGAACAGGGGGTTCCACGTGTAGCTATCTCAAGAAGCAAGCTCTTGTTGATCTCCACAGAATTTCCTTTTTTAAAGAGCAATGAAGAACAACGCTCTGCCTCTGGAGGAAGCCAAAACTGGAGTAAAACCAACTGAATGTGCAAAAGAGGGAGGCCCAGTTCAACCAGCTCACTTCTTCCGACAGTAGCGTGACGCTTCCAGAAGGAAGTGTGCTCTGCACACAAAAGTCTAAGCAGCACCACCGAGCACCGCTATAGGAAAGTGGACTTACAGTCATCCAGGCTGAGCTTGTTTCCACTGGCAGGGGCTGAACGGAGCAGTTCCAGAAGTGCCTTCCACTTCTGCGACACCAGTATGGCAAAGGATATTTTTGTTGTTCATCCTCAGTATTTTTGTTAGCGGTCAGAGGAGAATAACTCCTATTTAAGGTTTTATATTTAGAGCTTGTGTAGCTCAAGTTGTATTGCCTCTTCTCAGAGGCAGCAGCGTGAGAACCGCTGAATGTGTCATACCACAATGATTCATATCCCGTGGGAGTTTGAGCAACTTCATCCTGCCAGGGTACGACATAATCGCCAAAGAAACAACATCTCCGCGCCGAGCGCAGGGCCGGGAGGCACGACTACAGGGTCTTCTCGTGCATTAACGGCCCTGCACTCCTGCACGTGAAGCTGATATTTGAGGAGAGACGGGGTACAGACGGCCTGGGGGTTTGGGAGGGACAAACTTGACCCACAGTGACTGCTACGCATCTTGTCTAGGGAAGATCCTGCTAAGCATCCTTACCCTGCCACAACTGTACAACCAAAGACCTACCCCTGGCAAGAAAAAAAAGCTCCATCTGACCAGCTGTGTTACGACACACTGCTGTTTCAAATCATAGCAGCGGGCTAGGAAAGCTCAGTGAAATATATTAAGCAACCCCATGCTCCAAATTAACCCCTCACTAGAGATGTAGGGTTGGTTTTTTTTTTTTTTTTTTTTTTTTTTTTTTTTTTTTAAAGACACTGGAGCAAATCCTATGAGAAATGAAAACTGTCACTATTTATATTTTATTCCTAGAGCTGAAATGACAAATATCATGAACAAGCCCACAGCTGTGGGGAAATAAACTGCATGACTGTCTATTAGGGAAAGACATAACACATCTCCGAATTCAAGGTCAACTAGAAACAGGCTGTTGAAGCGACGTGCTTAAGATTAGCCATGACAGCATCTGGATGGGCAACGCACGCCCCTTCTTCACCTGACCTCGGACACATCCACATCACTGTGTTAAACAGCCGCTTCCAGGCTCAACCCCAGCAGACAAAAAGGGAAACTCTGACTTTTCGCCATGCAGCAACAACAGTGAGTGTCTTCCTGAGACCTCAGGAATCGCATAGCATCGATGCCAGTCCCCTCCTTGGATGGCCAGGAGTTGCCTCCATCCCTCCTCATGCTGCTCCGCGGGGATCAGAGCCTCACCAGTTTTCTCCAGCCCCATTCACCAAGCTCAGCCTACGCAGCTCCGTTTCTTTAAAGGGTGATATTCTCCCAAGCTTCCCGGAGAGATGCAGTGTGACAAACACTAGACAGTGATGCCACCTGATTGTAGTGGGGGGGGGGGGGGGGGGGAGCTGCAAACACAGAAAATGATTTGTATTGCGATTGATGGCGCATCAATTGACCAGTGTTTCCATGGCAACACGCACCGGTGTTGTGTTGGTCCTCCTCCTCCTCCTCCCCACAGCGCAGCCAAGCTCTTTCATTTACGAAAGACTGCGGTATGCGTGGAAGGCACAGGATGCTGTGTGCCACACGTCCAGGGTTTTGTCTGCCATCACCCCACAGCCCCTCGCTTGCTGTCACCTTGGTGGTGGGTGACACCCAGTGCCGATCGTCGCCGTGCCCTCAGCCCCACGCTCCCGCTCGGCACAGCAGCACTACTACGGTGGGAAAGCCCGCTGTAAATAATTCATACCCTGACTTTACATAAGCACCGCGACGCGAGCTCGCTGGGAAGAATGAATAGGGTGGTTAATTCCTCTCCCCGACAGAGAGCTGATTCCAACAGCCTTTGTTCGACTGCTACAGACACACTAGCAGCACTGGTCCGCGAGAGCTGCCTGGTCCCCAACAGCCCCAGTATCGCTTCTTGCTTCTGCTGGGCAGCCCAGAGGAGGGAGGATGCCCGTGCATGTCGCCTGGCTCCCCTTGCTAGTGGGCTAACCAGGGAGGAGGCTTTTGCTCGCACAAAGAGCTGCGTGTGACACCGGCCTGTCCAAATCCCCCAAAGCAACGGCTGGATCAGACTCAGGCTGGGTTACTGTCAAAGAGGCAACGCCCTCCAGGCCGTGCTGGGGCCGGCACCTTCCAACCAGACAGCCTGGGTGACGTATGTCGCGTTTACACCTTATCCTGAATGCAGATAAATATCACAGCAGCCAAAGAGCTGAGATTTGGTAAGCAGGAACCGGATTTTCTCTAGCTGGTTAACAGCAGGGGCAGTCCCTCTGGTATTGCTCTCTGGGCAGCATAACCTGCTCCATCCTCCCCGATCACATCCCCAGCACCACTGAAATATCCAGATCCAGCATTCAGTTCGCTTCAGAAAGGAGCAAAGCCATTGTTCACTATTAGTGTTGCCCTCTGAAGAAACAAGCCCTTATACAGCGATGCTCAGGGGCTGTGAAATGGGTAACCTGAGCCAGGTTAACCGATTTGCATAGGAAGGCTATTACAATGCTCTGATTAAATCTTCACAACCCTCCCACCAAGCTTTCCATTCTGACGACTAGGTCAAACTTTCCTTTCATGTTCTTACTACCCAGAATTGCAATCCAAGCTGAGTCGTAGCTAAACTTCGCAGCACTTCTCTAAGTTTCCCGAATACAGCCCTTTTCCAGGCAGCTTTGGCTTACGCTCAAATAGAAACCTAGCAGAGTTCATTTGAAGGAAAAGAGAAGAGAAAATGAAAGCAACACGCCGATAACTATAAAGTCATCAAGCTTGGCTGGGCTGACTTCTGGAAAGACAGACATTTCCTCACTTAGGCAATGGATAATGAGTCAACATCACTCCTCTGTGCCATGCATTCACATCCTCGCTGGGAAAAAGTGACCGTTCACAGTTCCTTCTTCCCCACCATGGAAGCTGCAGGGTGTCCCCATGCACTGTCCCCACGGCTCATAGCAATACACGTGGCTGGGGAAACTCCATGCTTCCCATTTGTGCAGAAAAAAAGCTTTCTTTTAAATCAGGGAAATGATGGCTCAGCTAAAACCCCCTTCAAGTCCTATTCACTCGTACCCAATTTGTCTGTATTTCCACAATCCCCAAGGTCAAATCCTAGTGCTCTAGCGAGGTAGTAGGGACAGACAGAGTGTCATTTTGGTACCCAAGGTCCATCAACTGTCCTGAAGAGACTGCTGACAAGCCAGCAAAGAACAGCTGCAATGAGGGCTCTTCATGGGACTCAGCAGGACCAGAAGTGTGCATCAGCAGCAGCACCCCACTGGGGGTGAGCCACCCTTCCCTGCACTGTCCTGGGACCCAGGTGGGGACGGGCAGCACCCCAGCAGGACAGTGGGTGGGATGCCATCCCCAGGTCCTGGTGGGGATGAGGAGCATCCCACTGGGACAGCGGGTCCAGGACCATCCCAGCTGGGATGCCATCCCCAGGACCTGCTGGGGACGGGGCAGCATCCCCCTGGGACAGTAGGTCCCACTTCACTCAGCTGTCCCAGGACCTGCTGGGGACAGGCAGCACCTCACCAGGGTGGGGGTCTCTTTTCCCCGAGCCATCCAAGGACAGATGGACGGGGCAGCACCCTGTAGGGACAGCGGGTCCCCCCTCCCCAGGCTGTCCCAGGCCGGAGGGGGCAGCACCCCACCGGGAGACCTCGCCCCCACCGGGACTCACCCGCAGTCGGGGGCCGGGCACCAGCGGCAGTCGGGGTCGGCGGCGAGGCAGCGGCGCAGCATGAACTCCTCGTACTTGGCGACGAGGTGGGGGGAGTCGCGGAGGAGGCGGCGGATGTCGGCGGGGTTGAGGCGCTCGCTGCACTCGGGGCAGCAGATGTTGACGCGGGACTCGGTGATCTCGATGCGGAGGTACTGCCGCAGGCACGCCCCGNCGCTCGGAGCCCATGGCTACCGGGGCCGGTGGTTGCCGATCGACGGTGTCCCACCCGCGGCGGGGATCGTTCCGGGGACGAAGGGACGCCGGGCGCTGCCTCTGCCGCGCTGTAACGACAAGCGGCCCCGCCGCCCGGTGAGTGCGGCCCCGCCCCGCCCCGCCCCGCCCACTGCGCAGGCGCCCCGCCCGTCAGCGGGCTCGGCCGCCGGCGCCGCCATTTTGGTTTCGGGCACCGCCGCCGGGCAGGCAGGCCCGAAGCCTTCGGGCTCCGGTGAGGCGGTAGCTGTCCCCGTCCCCGGCTCCCCTCAGCATCCCGCCCTCGGTACTGACAGGGCCGCGGGGCTTGGCCGGAGCATCGCTGGCCGCCGCGGGCTGGGCCATGGTGGCCTGCTGGCCTCACCCAGCCCTGAGGCTTCTCCCCATCCCGGGCCTGGCGCTAATGGCGGGTTGTGAAGGGGCCTGGCGCTCTCCTGGGGGCGGGTGGAGGGATGTGCCCCGATGGAAGTTTGGTTTTTAACGTGTGTCTTGTTGGAGAGCGGGGTCTGTAACTGCAGGAGGCTCCTCTGAATTCATTCATCCTGCTGGGGCATCTTGCCCCTGGCTGCGTGGGCCTCCTTTATATTTGTGAAGAGTTGTCTGGAGATTTACTCACCCAGGAACACTTCCCCCAGCGCAGGGTTTAGCCTCTTTCATACAGAGGCACTGAAACTACAACCTGCATTCTTACTGCAGTCATGCAGAAATTTAAAAGCCTCCGTTTCCTTCCAGGGTTCCCCTGTGCCCCCAGGGGTCTGCCAACCTCGTCTCCCGCTCAAAGGCAGATAAGCTAACGGGAAGGACGCTGCCTCTTATTATGCAGGGGAGGTGAAGCAGAAAGCTCTGCTGTGTCTATGAAGTGCATGTTAAATCGGCACAGAAGGGGCTGCTTTCCCTGTAGACTGTCAGCTTCTGACTGGACAGACTGTAGTTATTCATGTGACAAGACAAGTGCGGCTTCATCACTGTCTTCCAGCTATCGCCATTCCTGAAATCATTTCTCTCAGCAAAGCCTATTTGCATAGTTATTACCAGGCTCCTTCCCGCCTGTGAAGGGCCCCGTTCAGTGCCTCTGGGATGGAGAGCAAGGTTTAGCGAACTGAACCCAGGCTGACAGTCGAAAGCACCTGGGTTTCGGTGCTCATGCTGCCTGACTTGCTGTAGGCAAGGACCCCATGCCTGTCTGTACAGCAGAGATAATGATGACGCTTCCCCATTTGATGGACAGGTGAATGAAGGCACGGAGGGAGTAAATCACCTGCATAAGAGCTCACAAATGAAGCTGCCTCCTCTCCTAATACGCTTCAGCTCTCCTGTTACCTTCCCTGCGCTTTTCTTCATTATTCTGTGCCTGCCATACACTCTCACTTAGTGCTTATCCCGAGATGCCTGCTGCACCCAAGTCCTTCCCTAGAGCTTACGTTCCCCAGAGATTTATCAGCTTTCCTTCACCTCTGCTGCGCTCCGGCATTCCTGCCGCAATACACACGGCTTTGGCCAAGCGGGAAGTTTTGGACCACGCTTAGGATTGGCCTCAGAGTGTTAAATTCCCGCCTGGGATCAAGAACCCTGTTATTAGGGACCTAATTTAACAAGGGAGCCAAACAGTTCTGCTCCAAGAGAGGCAGGGATGCTACAAGGGTGTCTGTGGAGTGTGTTGCCCCTGGGCAGCGTGAGTTGCTGGGCTCTGGTCCCTGGCAGGTCATGGGCAGGCATGAAGATGCTTAGCATTTCTCTGACACTTGTGATGTGGAGCTCCTGGAGCACACTGACACATGAAAGGATCCTCTCTTCATTTCAGTAGTGGGAAAGGAAGGCGAGAGAAAGAAAGGAGAGATGTTGTACTGCTGTAAAACAAGATTGTATTGAAATTAGCTATTCCTGTCTGAGATGGGCCAGGTATGAGGCATCTTTAAATGGCTGTCGCTACCCATCTGTAGCAGAGACTGTCTTGGTTTGATGATTTCACTAGAAAAATCACACTCCTGACTGAAATAGAGAAACCTGAACAGGACTGGTGTGTGGGACGGATCTCCCAGACAGCGCTCTGACAGCTCAGCCCTACGTCCTTTGCAGCGCAAGAACACAGACTGTAACTAATTGTGGGAAGGTTTCATCTCAAAAGCTAATGTGAGACAGGCCTGAATTACCAGTAGTGCAGACACAAACAGAGAGACAGAGAGCAAAACCATCTGGAGTCCCTGGGAAAGGCATCAGCTCGCAATGTGCTGATGGGGCAAAAATGACTCTTCATTCCCTCATATGAGGAATCATGATACAAACAGGGCTGGGGGAGGCTAGGGTAATTCCGAGGGGCTCACACTGACTTCAGAGCCGTCTTCCCTGCTCCCGAGCTGTGCAGACCTCTTGCCAGTCTTTATAGGTTTGAGGGAATTCAGTGCTTTTATGGAGCTCAGAGATACAGACTTCTTACTGTCCTGACAATGCCGTCGTCCAGACGTACTATCTACTTGAAAACAAGTTCTCCATGGCCGAGGTGTTTCTCTGTGGCGAGTTTCCGTAGCCCTTGCCAGAAGCAGAGGCTCCTGCTCAGCACGTTCCTGACTAGGGCGCAGTTTGAACCCGGTAGTTTGTTTTGATTCAAACTGAAAAAAAAAACCCAGCCCAGCCAGGACCTGGGGCTGGAAAGGAGAGGGCACGGAAATGGGCTGTCGGGGAGGGGAGGTAAGAGGCTGATTGGAAAGTCACCAGATTGGGAGTGAGATCAGCTCAGCCCCTCCCTGGGGCTGCAGGGAAACGGTCACCAGTCTGACCGTTTAACTGAGGGATATTTGAAACGATAAACAAAACAAAACAAAACAAAAAAGAGGCAGGGGGGGAATTCAAATGCTTCAGTGAACCGCTCCGCAAATCCCAGCTCCCATAGGCAAATTTGCTCTTGCTTATGCTGGCAGAAAACTGGAAGTCTGCTGACTTCCAACCCCGCTGCTTAAATCAGAGCAGGATTTGGCACAGGCGACACTTAAAGCCGCTTGAAAATACCGTATCTACCAGGAAGGCTTCCAGCGTCAGTGCAGGGCATGCTTTATCCAGGCACCCGTTGTAGCCAACCTGCCCTGCCCTGTGCCATTCCCAGCTGGGACTGAGCAGCCAGGGAGGCTGGGCTGGGCTGAACCTGCTTTCGGGAGGCAGAGGGCCACTTTCCAGAGAAATACCCCGGCCACCCACACCCCCAAAACCCCCCACAAAGCAGAGTGACAGCTCTGTCACTGGCTTCAAGGAGGAAGAGCCTCTGGTGATGTAATGAAAACTCCCCTTCGTAATTCAGAGAGTGAAAGCAGAGGCTGGCTGCCGGGAAGGGATTGCGAAACTCGGCTCTCGGACTGGGAGTATTTGCATGGAGGGACTGGGGTGTGCCGTGGCCGGCAATATTGCTGTGGTGGGGCACTGGCAGGCAGGCGCGCCGGCTTTGGGTTGCAGCTGATAAAATAGAAACTTCAGCTCCTACCGCGTCCCCTTTGGCTGCCCCCCCCCTCCCTTTCCTGGTTACCCAGATAGCACAGGTATGGTAAATAACTGCCTGTTGCTCTTGTCCCTGGTCCACAGGACACAGGGGAATGTTGAAACAGCTATTTCAAGACACACAAAGATTCAATCTGCCTGAAACCTCCAGGTCATTCTGGCACTGAGGTGTGAATCCCTCCCTGGAACAGACTGTTTTCTCTAGAAGTACATGGGTCTCCTCGGGGTTTCTCCCTCTTTACCCAGGCAGGGATGGGTGGTTATTCACGGGTCGCAGGCTGCATTGCAGAGCAGATGGGAGTTTAGAGAAAATCCAGCTCATGTTGCTGCTTTCTGAAATAGCCACAGACATGACGAAATGGCAGAAGGGAGGGGAACAGCTTTACACCAGGAATTCTTTGTTGTTGCCGGACAGGGGCACTCTGGAATGACTCAGCTCCGGTCTGGCTGGGCAGGTTGAGACCTTTGGCCCTGCTCGGATGGGACAGCCAGGGCTCTTAAAGGGATCCAGATGCATCAGGATTCACCAGTGCCAAAATGCAGATGGCAGTGTCAAGGGTCTGTCACCTGAGGACACACCACGGGGCACAGCCTGGTATGTGCTGTGACACCTTGCAGACAAACCGGAGAGGTTGCTGTAGTCACAGCATCTAGATGAAGGTGAGAGGGACAGACGGACCCGAGTGGCACAAACGTCGTTTTAAACCTCTCAGAGGTACAGTGGGGGTCTCGTCCCAGCTCCCTGCACTAAAGAGTCAGGAGCATGTGTGCTTCCCTTATTCCTCCTCTCTGGGCCCCAGCTCCCCTGGGTGCAGAGCAGGATGGCAATCTTGGTTTGTCAGAGGGGTTCAGCGAAGCTTAACCCTGAGAGCTTTGAGATCTGTGCTGAGGGATGCTTTGTATTCACGAGGTAGCAGCTGTGTATTCAAGAACTGAAGCTCACTGGGGTCATTTTCTGCCAGGGCCCTGTGGAAACACTGGTTTGTAATGACATGCACTCTGATAATTTCTCAGATGGAGATGTCATTAGCGGCCGTTTATGTCTCTCCAGGGAAGACACCAGTGGCTGGGGAGGGCTCTCCCCAGTGTGCAAATGTGCACATACTTTCTGGGTTGATCTAGTTAGTTCATGTTCTGTTTGCCTCTCGTGGTCCCCTGAGATGTGTTCTGGGAAGGAAGAGATGATTCTGCTTGACTCCCTTTTTCTCTGCTGGACTTAACAAGGATTGACATTCTTTTAAATGACGAGGAAAAGGCAGGAGATGGGAGCCTTGGGATCAGAAATTCAAGGCTCTTCCAAGAGGATTGTTCTGGTTTACTCTGCGGTTACACCTCCTCTCCCCTCCATCTCCCCATCCCACTCTGCTCCCTCCTAACACCCACACGCACAGCAATCTTCCACTCCCTGCTGTGACTTTCTGCGGAAGATGCTGTCATGTGAAATCCTGGGAGAGAGTTACCACATGGAGCTCTCTCAAAGCATCGTGTATCCCTTACAGAACAGGCCTGCAGACGGAGGAATGCTGCGCTCCCCCTCCTCGAAATCCTGAACACGCTCATGGATGGAGGTGGGGGGAGCAGGGAATCATTTTGTAAGCTTGGGAGCCACCTACACACATGGCAAGTCTTGTCAGCAGCTGATAAAAAGAGGTGGGAGGTGGGGAGATTTTGAGAGGGAAGAACTTGGAGGCTCATGTGCCCACGTAGCTCACCATCCTGTCTCCCCCAGGGCTCAGCCAGCCAGGAGGGCCACGGACTTGGCCTGTCGCTGATACACGTGCATTGAACGGAGACCCCGAACAGGGACTCAGAGATAACTGCCGTCTACTTCAGCAATGACGTAAAGGTAGGGAGCATTAAGCAATTGCTTATAATAGTAATCTGACATGCTTTTGCCCTCTACAAAAGAAGCATTTCCTTTTGTAATAAAAGCACAGGCTGTTCTGATTTCTTTACACATCTGCTGTCCTGCACACTCACTGTACAGTTTTGGGGATAGAAGTAACAACGATCCCCACTCTCGATTCACTCTTACTGGTGACCTGCTGTCCTTAATGACAGGGGATTTATAACTGAGAAGGTTTAGCACAGTAGGGTGCTGCCATCAGGAAAGTGCTGGTCTGATCCCTATGGTACGAAGAAGCAGCCAGACTCCCTCCTCACCCGAGTTGTTAAACAGACAATTATGTGTTTGGTGTTGGCATAAACACAGGCAAATTAGTCACTGGAGAAAACCCCAGTGCCTGTGACAGCTGGTTGTGGCTAGAAGAAGGTGCGGGGTGACAAACACCTCTGACAGCAGCAGGCAGCTGCCTGTCCTGAGCACACTGTGTCGGGGTGGTGGTGGCCAGGCTCTCAGTGAGGAGAGCCAGGTGCCACCAGCACGAGGCGCGGAAATGGCGTGACAGGGCAGGAACCTAGCACTGGCTCTGGACGCTCTCCTCTCTCCCTGATGGCAGCTGTTTTTCGGGGTGCTCAGCATCTTGCAGGATGTGAGCAAACCTGGCCACAGCAGAGGCAGCAAGGATCAAGGTGAAATCTTCAGGAGGACCATTCATGGAGGACTGAGGAAGGGTTTATTCTGCCCTCAGAGAGCAGATGCAGAGAAGCTAGAGCACTCACGTGGGGCTTGATTTCTGCAAGGAGAACAGAGTGAGGCACTGGCCTCGTTTCCAGGAAAGGAGAACAGTGTGTCACAGAGAAAGCATTGAAAAGACCTGAGGCTTCTGCATCAGCTTTCTGTCTCACTCCTGCAGACACGTGGGTGCTTGGGAGTTCAAAAGGCTGAACTGGAGGCTGTCCTGCAGCTGGCGCAGGACAGGAAGCTGTGGGCCTCTCCTGCAGAGCTGTTGTTGGCGTGTAGACCACAAACGGTGTCCCTGTCTCTGCTGCAGATCCTTGCACAGCTCAACATCTTTCTCTCTACAGTGCTGACCTTTGCTGTGGGACTGGGGAACCAGAGCTGCATGGGAAGACTTGGTACAAGGCACTAGCTCTAGTGCCCAGACCCTCAAAGAGACACTGGCAGCCCTTCAGCAGCATCTCAAAACTTCACAGCATCTCTGACATCCTTTCCAGCTAGTGCATCCTACAAACACAGGTAGGGCTGGGCACACCACACGTTTCCTCCACCCAACCCACCCATTTCCTATTTTCTGCAGACATGACAACTAGTGAGTTAATCCTGCAGGCCATAAACTAAGCTGTATTAGCAGACACCATCTGTCCTTTTTCATTTGCTGATGCACGACCTATTTTGCTGTGTAGTGGAGCAGGCGCTGCAGTTTCGGGGCTTGCATGTTGCAGTGTCCCTGTTGCCAGGGTATAATCCACTGCTCGCAGTGACCTGCTAATGGGAGAAGGCTCCAGTGAACTGAGCACCAGGGGGACCTGCTGTCATGGGCAGGTGGTGGCTGAAGCCTGTCCCTATGGCTGCTTGGCTTCAAAGGAGATTTGATCCCCGATCCCACAAAGCACCTGTTTACACCTGGGAAGAGAAAGGTCTCAGCAGATCTTCCAAGGACAAGAGGCCGACTGCCCTCAGCAGGGTCTCTCCTTACCCGGAGCCTCTTCAGCGATGGCCATGGGAAGGTCACTGTGAAATAACACCCTCTTAGAGCCACCACCCAACCTTCACAGCCCTACACTGGGGCTGGGGACAGTTAAAGCGAAATAAGAAAAATGAAAGGGACTGTTTTCATCTTGGCAGGGGAAGAGAAATATCCACACCTGAAACTCTCAGGTCTCTTCAGGACCATCTGGGAGAACATTAGCATGGGGCTTAAACCCTGTGTGTACTCCTGAGGACACAGATGTGGTAGTTCTTTCCCCTGAGTAACACTCTGTCTTGGAAGCGAAGTTTCCAAAACACCACCTTGGCACCTCCAGAAGTGCCGTAACCCAGAGATCATTCTCATACCAAAGTGGGATTCATGGGAACAGGCCACGTGGTGTGCTCAGCACTCTGGCCATGCTGCTCTGGCCTGGGGTAATTCCTGTGCTTTACAGAAACTGAGCAATGGGCAATCATAACAGGACAGGGAAAGATGGGAAGAGAATTCTATCCTGATCTCTCTAAGGGAATCTGGTCATGTCTTGCAGCAGTCTGGTGACCCTTGTCTGGGTACAGAAGTACAGACATTTTGAAAGGTCATAAAACCCTCAGGATATTTCCAAGCCAGTTATCATATTTGACTTAACCAACTCTCAAAACAATTCCAAAGGTTAGCGCCTTGCTGTGTGAAGCCGCATTTCCTCCTGAATTTACCAACTTTTTATTTAACTCAGCACTGGTGGCAGAAATTTTCCCTGAGCTTTGAAATAAAGAGCAAGGAAATTCTGTCATTGTGTGCCACTAGGAGTCAGGGAGGGAACTGAGTGCAGGGGCTCAGTGCTAACACACTCGTCTGTTACTCGGAACCAGGGCAGTTTCTGACCTCTGCCTGAGGTCCCAAAATCAGCCAGGGAGTTTTCAGCTTCCTGCCTCACCATACAACAAAAGCGGAAGAGAGAGTGGAAGGAGTTATTGAGACTGACCTTGGCATTAGCCAGACAACTTCTTTCTGAATTAGCTGAGTTGCACCATTTGGGCTTTCCAAGGAACTCTCAACCTCCTGGGTAGGATGTGGCCTGAATCTACCCACTTCTGTGCCATCAGTGTCCTCTGAGTAGCCAATGCTGGCTGCTGCAAGGACAGTGCAAGTAAGCTGATGTGGAGTAATTTCCCTTTCCTGCTAGTTCTGCTCTTTTCTCTTAGAAACTGGCTTAAGCTCTGAACCCCCTGAACCCCGGTCAGTCCTACCCTGCTGCAACCATAATCAGTGGGGACTTCTGCACGGTCTTGCTGCCTACAAGCAGACCGCTTGACCGCTCTGCAAATCTTGCTAAGCTTTGGACACCCACAGCTTCCAGTAGCAATAAGTTCTGCTGCCTCCTTCCTGTCTTCGCTAAGCTTTGCCCAGTCTTCCCTTGTCCATACTGTGGACACTCACTTGGCCTCTGCATCAGATGTGGCAAGAAATAATGGCTGTCCTGCAAGGGGTGATCTCCATCCTGCACTCTGGGGAGAGGGGACGGTAGCTGGTGTCAGGATCTCTGTGCTAGGAACAAGGTTTACTTGCAGACTGACAGCTTTGGGGTATAAATTTGCACAGCAGGAGTGTTCCCAACATTTCTTATTTCTTTCTTTGTACTTTGGGGAAAGAATTGACTCAAAAATTTTATTGATCCGAGGCCAAAGAACAAACATCCCCCCTTCACAGGCCAGAGCCATGGGCCTCTCCTGTGTGCCGTGTGAGGAAGAGGAGCAGGGAAGGACAGTGCTTGGCCAAGACTAGAACATACCTGAATCTGTGACTACCGTCAGGAGGTGGGAAGAGGAAGAAAGCCCATGCGGTCAGCCCTGGAAAGGGCAGTTCCTGCCGAGAACTGGCTAGGGAACATTCCCATTTTCATAACCAGCAACAGCTGGCAGAAGGGGAAAGAGTGATTCTGGACCCTGCTAGCAGCACCTCCCGTCTGCAGCCAGGACGGGAGAGCAGCAGAATGCTCCCAGCACAGCCCTCTGGCCCTGCAGCAGGGAAAACGTGTTATTTTCCAGAGGGCTGAGCCAGCATTAACCAGGTGGGAAATGTAGGAGTGTCTCACTTTGAAAATCAGCTTGATCAGGGTTCCCTTGTCTCAGGTGAGATCTTTCCCCAGCCTGACCCTTGGATACCAAGCTCCTGTCCTCAGCCTGCTTCAGACCAGGGCTGCTCCCCTAGTGTTCTGTTCTATCTGCAGAAGAACAAGGTGGGCAAGGAGAGAGGGGAATTGTAGTTTGGTGCATCCTTCATTCCTAGGCCAGCATGGAAATGTGAACGGGGTTTGTTCTGCTGGGGTTTGCCGCTGACCCACCCCTTCCTTCCCGCTGCCTGATGCCATGACCACAAGCCCATTCTCTCTAACTTCTCTTCAAGCAGAGCCCACCTTTACCGCAGCCAGGAAATTCCTCTTCTCCCTCCCTCCTCTCCCTCACCATGAGAAACGCTTTTCCCTCTCAGGGGCTGATCTCATCTGTGGGTTGCCTTAGCCAGTGTTTAAGCAAACTAGCCCCAGTGCTTTCTGAGGAGGCTGGACTGTGCACAGCAGAAAATTGAGTAGGAGGTTTCTAGGGCGATCAGTGCACACTGAGACCTCAAATGCTTCTCTGAAATCAGGCCCTGCTGTTGCTCCATAGCATCCTTCTAACAGGGAGGCAGCGGCTATGACCGCCTCTCATCTGCCCAGCCCTGCCCTCCCTGATCTGGGCTGCCAGCCCAGTTCTCTTGAGCACCAGGAAAAGTCCAGTGCCTGCCCCTGAAACGGCAGTAGCTGCCAAGTGCCTCCCAGCTGTCTCTGAGTTACAGGATCCCTCCCCGCATAAGCCCTGCAGTCTCTCAGGGGGCAACTGTTGGCAATAACAGCCCTATTTAAACAAAGCAGAGACACCCTGGCTTTACGTGGCCTCCCTCTGCCTTTCCCTGTGTCATGCATATTTGGGGAAAAGCCTCTCAAGGCAGTGCTGACTCCTGCGCTTCCCACTGTACGTGCAGCTCAGCCACAGCAACATGCTGGGGTTCACGTAGCTCTGGGTCCTGCTCCAGCTGTTCCCGCCCACTTTCTGTGGATCTCCTGCAGGACTCGCAGCCCAGCACCCAGGGGTGCTGCCCATCCCCAGACACGTAAGAACAGTGCTTTCAGCATGGGATGAGCACCAAAATTGCAGCTGGAGAAGCTGACAGTGGACATGGAGCAGAGCCCTGTCCCCGGGCTGAGGACCAAGAATGCCTCTTTCCCATCTGACAAGCCAAGGCTTTGAGCCCTGCCAAACCCCAGTGTTTGTTCCTGCATTTGGCAAGCAAGAGATGGCAACAAAAGCATGTGCGAGGCAGAAAGAGGAGTTCCAGTGAAGGAGGGAAGTGGGTTTCTCTTGGGTCTCTGTGACCTTTTCTGGTTTGGAAATAACAGAGATGTGCAGAGACGCTAACAATGCACAGCAAGGGTGTTTCAACTGCCCCAGCAGCAGACAAAACCCTGTGACCTCCTTCAGTCAGAGGAAACTGGAGCCCAGAGCCACAGCGCAGCCTTTGGCTGCCTGGGATGGAACCAGTGGAAATCCAGCTCCAGGGAGTCGGTGCCTTCATCTGTTTGCAAGGAAAATTTATTTGCAGCCATGGAGCCTTACTATGGGCGCCTTGTCTTCCAGCCCTGGTTCTCTGAGATACAGGTCCTGCTGCTTGATGGGAACAGTTTTTCTTCTGCTGGCAGCAGCTGGGCCAATTTCTCGTGGAGCCCATGGACTGAGACTTATATCAGCAATGCCCTTGGCCGTGAGGATCCCATTGACTCCATTCTCATCACCCTCCTTAGAGAAGCAAGCACAGAGAATGAGCTGTTGGGGCAAAGCCAAGAGAGAGGCTGAGACCAAAGAGAGTCAAACGGCTCCAGCAATTTCTCCATGTGCTTCCAGCCTCTCTTGCTTAACCTCAGAGAGAAGAAGCAACACTAGCAGGAGGAAAGAAAAGGAGCAGGGTTCTGCACAGGTAGGTTGGGAATGCACCTAGATCCCCCCAGAGCTGAGAGTTAAGGCCTGGTTTACAACAAAGATAGAAATGCTGATTTGGCCGAAGGGCTAATAATTCCGTTGGAAAACAGAGAACTATTGATTACTCGGGTAACCTCAGCTATTAAATAAACAGCTATCTCAGCAGAAGGAAATTTCAGCCTGGGTTTAGGGAGAGGATAGAGGGGACTCCAGGGTGGCCCAGGCAGTATTGGGGACACACCAACCTGCTCTCCTTGACCCAGCTGCTTTGCTGTCTGCTCTCAATGGTACCAGATAAGGAGTGAAAACAAACACAAGGTACATGCCTGTGAGTGCCTGTGTGTGTCCCTGCCAAAGGTACTGGAAAGCATTCACTGCAGTGGAGTCATGGCCA
This sequence comes from Burhinus bistriatus, assembly GCA_013397275.1. Taxonomy (NCBI): domain Eukaryota; kingdom Metazoa; phylum Chordata; class Aves; order Charadriiformes; family Burhinidae; genus Burhinus; species Burhinus bistriatus. The sequence goes on along the minus strand of VYXH01011860.1, from coordinate 138,132 downwards.
AGATAGACTGGAATAGGAAAGATTAAAATGTCTCACAGGACCTGGCTCAGCTCCCAAGACGCTCTCTGGACACTGGTACAAGGGCAGCTCCTCCCAGTGCCCTAGGCCTCTGCAGAGGCTCACAGGTCCACAGCCCTCTTTTCCCGGGACAGCTTGTGTTACAGGTTGGGTACCAACACCCAGAAGAGCAAAAGTTCCCATTTATTATATTTCTATATTGTTGTCTATCTAGCAGTGATAGCCTGTGGTAGGGACCAAACACACAGATAATACAGCACAGCTGTGGAACAGGATCACAGGAAGCCACTAGGAGCATGTCAGAGACTCAGGTGCTTTAGCTGATGTGCAGATGCCAGGCTGTGTAATATTCACATGGTCATCCCTTTTGCAGTGTAGGCAAGTATAAGGGGAACAGCCAGGAGAGCCAGCTGAGCAGTGGAGAAGGTCAAGGACTAGGAGAGTTGACTTGGCCTTTCTGCTTGTAGGAGGTCCTGGTGCCACTCCCCCACTAAATTTTGAGTAACCTTGAAAAAAATCAAGTTGAAATGTGACTTAGAAGCAGTCCTAGCTGCATTAGCTGCTGGCCACACAGAACTGCAACCTCAGGGACTGAAGCTGCAGAAAAGCAGCATTAACTCCTCCCTGCGCCCTTCCCAACCTGCCCCCGGTAGCCTGGTTCAGGCCATGCCTGGCAGGGTCTCATCTGGGAGCGCCTGGGTCCATCCGGAGCTGGCTCCCTCCCACCACAGCTGCCCTGTGCAGCACTGAGGGCTGGCACAGAGATCTGCTAGCAGGTCCTCTCCTCCCCTCCCCGCCCACGTCAGAGGCATGAAACACAGCTGGCCATACAGCCACCTGGGTGACAACACTGCAGCCTGCTCCTAAAACCCTCCAAGCATGGGGCCTCCAACCGGTTGCTTCCAAAAAAGTCCCACACAGCAGCACAAGCTGTTGCTGTTTGCAGTTACCATAAAATAAGCAGCAGTATGGCCACCCCGGGCCACTCCCAAATGCTCCCTATAGACCCAGCATCTGCACCTTCACAGGGGGAGGATTGTGCATCCTGCAGCAATAGCCTTCCCTGATTAAAGCATATTTATGTTCCTTATTGCAATTCTGCTCTCTCATGTAAGCTCAAGCTTTCCTGGCCGCATTTCTCCATGGCCCCACTACTGCCCCCAGCCCTTTAAAGGACATGTGAAACATAGGAAATGCATGAAAGTTATTTCAACAAAATAGTTGTGACGGGAGCATCAGCCTTTCCCTGTTCTTGGTTTTCAAAGAAGGTTTCTTCAGCCCTACTGATTTTCGGCTTTGTGCCTCTTCCATCTCCACCCCAGTACTGGTTTCTGACACCCACAGGAGTTACCAGCAATGGGCTTCTGACACCAGATGTACTTTCCTCAGTCAGGTACACATTGAGGATTCTGACGGGCAAAAGGCAGGTTAGCACAGATTGAGTGGGTGCTAATGAACTCCCTTTCTAGTTTGCTAACATACTGCAGGGCACTGCTGCCCAGCCTGTGTGTAGGTGTAGAGTCCATACCCCCCCCTGCTGTGGAATCAGAGCTGTAAAACCAGCTTTTTCAAATGTTAAAGAATGAGCCCAGCTTTTGGATTAGGAAGAGAGATGAAATTCACCCCAGGGCCATGGGCCAGCACAGCCCAGAGGTACCACTAGGATGCTGCAGGGCACAGAGGTGACCGTCACCCCTTGTTCTCTCCACTAGCAGATCGGATCCCGTTATGCAACCGTTACGCTAAAAGGCAATACGACATCCAGAGCAGTTTCAAGGACTTTGTTATTTTGCCTTCCAGGTCTGCAGATCCCCAGGATCCACATCCAGAGAGTTCCCGGCAATAACCGTGCACCTGGCTGCCTTCCCCAGAACTATTGCTTCCTGCACAGGCAGGGTAAGTGCTGAGGCTGCTGGAGATGTGTAGTTTAGGATTCCCACCCCAAATGCATGCTGCTGGGCTCGGTCCCAGTGCACCAGCTCTGCTTACAGCCTCCTATTACTAAATGCAGCTCAGGGAGACCAGGTCTCCAAACTTCTGATTCATTTCATCAATGATTCATGCTGTAATCCCCAGAGGGAACTCTAGTCCCCTTCTCCACAGAGGGATCACAGCTGCTTCCCAGTCCCTTTAGCCCATCCTGGAATTTCAGGTACTCCTGGCTCTTCCCAATGCAGTGTCAGTGACACACACTGGTATCCTGGGGGAACACATTTACAGCTTCTGCACCAGCCAGCCAGGCTCTGACCTGGTCTCGCTGTCCAAGAACCAAGCCCTGCTGTGCCAGGCTGTTAGGGCATTGTGTAATATTGCTGCTGCCCAAGAGCCATCCCACATCAGTGTGGTAGCCAGAAAGATGCTGAGGCAAGCTCTGATCCCCCAGCCGCCCGTGGAGCCCACCCTGACCTGCTGCCCCCAGAGCATCTCTTACCTCTCCCTGGAGCCCACTCCCGATGCAGCTCTCTTCCCTCCGCAGTCTCTCAGGCTCTCCCTTTCCCACTCCCCTTCCCTCTGCGTCACCTCCCCAGCGTGATGTCAGCGCAGCCCTGCCTCCGCAGCCTCCCCATCACACCCCTCCACAGCCAACATAGCCGCCCATCACACCCCATTGCTGCTTCCCTTCCCAACGGTTGCCACAGCGACAGGAGGGGGAATCCCATCCTCAGGTCCTTCACCTCCCAGGGCCTCACTTGGTATCACCCACCGCAGCTCTTCCTAAAGAGCCTGGAGACCACAGGAAGGACAGGGTGGCAACAGGGAGCAGAGGCAGGCAAAGGTCACTGATGGCCTTGGGGAAGCCATGGCTCAACATACCTGGAAGGGGAGAACAGAGGCAGTCATGGGAGGCAGGCTGAGACAAAACAGGCACTCACCGTCTCCACAGCAGTTACCACCTGTGTCCCCAGCCTTCTTGCCACCCCCTCCATTCATTGTTCTCAGCCAGTTCTTTTGTTCCTCAGTCCCATGTGCTCTTACTGTTTCAGCACATGTATACTGTGATTGTACAAACTCTCTATAGACAAGGGATTTGTGCTGCTTGCCCACAGCAGGTGCTGTGTAGTGACTTCTCCTCAATCCCAGGTCAAGGTCAGAGACCAGGTATTGATCAGGAACTTAAGACCAGCAGCAAGCCAGACCATCAGGAGTCGGTGGACTCATTGTTACTCACCGCAAATCCACAATGAAAAGTTTTTCTCCAATCTCCCTTTTGCAGATTGTTTCATCAGGAAAGGAGAAGGGCAGATACTATATTTTTAGGACTGCAGCACATTTTTAATGGAAAGAGATGGCCCAGGGCTTTTCATCCCTCCCCCCAATCCAAGATGCTGTTTCTTTTCAGCAGAAATACTGCTGCATTAGAGAACAGGTCACTTCCTCTATCAGTGAGAATTCAGTGTCCTATTTGATGCTGGTCCTTGTGCTATAAATAGGAATTTTCCCCTTTTATAGATGCTAAATAATTGTGTGTATGAAATACGAACACAGTTTTCAAAAGAGTGCCTGATAAGCAGCTTGCTGGAGTGAAATCATTGAACAGAAGGAATTTACAGCACCTGCAGAGCATCATGTGCTGTGGAAAACATTCAAGGTCAATGTGACAGAGATAGGTCACAGAACAGATCCAGCTACAGAAGATGTAGGCTTGAGCTAAACAGCCTCCCCACAGCAGCCTTTCCCACAGCACCCCGACAATTCATTTCACACCCCACACTTAGGTAAGGATCAAACGGAAGAAGCCCAGCTCAGAGAAGCCAAGACTTCTCCATCCCACGTACTAGAAAGCCAGGAGGAGCAGGCAGGACGGGTTTTTTAAAACAGCAGGCAAGTAGTAGAGGACACAATCCCAAACAACGAGGAAGAGCAGTTTAACATCCATCATCAAAAGAAAAAAGGGAAGAACACCACAAACGCCAGAGAGGTACAAGCTTGCCTTCAAAAGAGAAAGAATGCTAATCAGAGGTACAGAGAGGTAATAAAAACACCAAAGCACAGAGAGACTGAATGGCGGAGGAGTGAGAGTTATGCCCAGTTATGCTGAAGAAACCAGTAATTTCTGGAGGAAATGGGCACATGCAACCTGACCCTTTCTGGTGCCTGTCCAGAGTGCCTAAACCAAAGCTCCGAACACAAGCAGGGCTGCAAGGGAGGTAACTAAGGGCATTGTGGAAAAAAACCGACCCTCCATCAGCACATCAAGAACAGCCCTCCTCCGAGATGCCTCAGAGAGACAGGGTCAGGGTCCCTGCGGAGGCAGGGTGAGGGGAGGCCAGCAAACGCTCTCGTTTCTTGCTTTAGAGATTTTGCCCTGTGTAGCTAGAGAGAGGCACCAGTGGAGGGGTAAGGAGGGATGCAATAAAGTATGAAAGGCAGAAAGCAAATGAGCAGAAATGGAAAACACAACATGTGGCTTCCAGTTACTGCAGGACGAGACAAGGAAATAACATCAGCTCCTCCAGACAAGGGCCGGGGGAAAGGCTAGGAATTACATCAGTTAAAAATACCTGAAAGGAGCTCTGACCAGGAAGGGTCGGGATACACAGGGGCTCAGTGCTTTCAACATCACACATGAACAAACAGGAGAGAGAAAAGCAGTGAAAGGCACCATTGCTATGGTGATATAAAGTATTGGAACACACTCAGCAAGGAAAAGAGATAAAAGGAATTAAAAGCCACATTTTCATCTGCACAGGACAACACCCTTGAGATAGGATCAGGCCCGAGGATCCACCCAGCTCAATTGTTAGTCGGCTATGCTGTCATCTGCCTCCTCTCATCTTCCACGCTGTCTGCAGGTCAAAGAGGACACAGCAACAGATACAAAATGTAAAGGGGTTATTTTATTATTGATTCAGAGGTTAGACAAGGCACCATTAGATCTAAAAAGAAATGCAAAAAAAACAATTAAGTGTTATTTTTGCAGTCAATTAAGAAAGTCTCTTTTGCATTTCTTCAGAATTGTGTGAATTCCAGCTCGGTCAAGATCACAGAAAAGCCACCCCATTGCCAAGGAAGGCAGGCTTGGACTAGAGCCACAGCCCCTCTATTCAGCAGCAGAGAAACCTTGAGGAGTCTCTATGCCTGGGTTTAGGAATGCAGCAGAACAAGAAAAACAAAACTTCCAGGAAAAGACCATGGCATCTTTTTTTCCTTTCCATTTCAGAAATGATGAGTCATTTGTTTGTTTTGGTCCTTGCTGACAGGAAGCAACTTTAGAAAAATCACAGCAAACCTTGCAGTGGCCTCAGAGTAGCGAGAGCCCATGAGACAAGCCCTGAATGTCCCGGAGAAGCCTGGAATGGCATCTAGCCCTACCCTCCTAACAGGTCAAGGACCTGTATCTGATCACTACCAGAGATGTTTCACTCTGTACAATTGTTTTCCCTCCCCAAACTGTGATTTGTAAGGAGAAGGCCATCTCCTCTTCACAACGATTCTGCTGAATAAGAAATCCAAACAAAACCCAACCAAATCAGCCCCCAAGCCCCTTGTCTACCACCTCCTTATTCCCCTCCCATCAATCGTACCCCCTCCCAACTGCCCTCCCTGCCTCCCCTGCACCCAGGGGAGGGCTGCAATGGGTGATGTAGCAGAGTGTGCAGCGTTTGGTGGTCTCTCATCTGGTTCACGGAGTCACTCAGCTGGAATAAATGGGAACAAAGAAAAAAAAATGACTTAGGGAAAAAACCCAAAATTAATCATGGTTTATGGCAGAAAAAAGGCTGATGAGCTGGATGCAAAGTGAGCACAAAGGGGAAAAGGAACGGAGAGTGGAAGAACACATTGTTCTTGCTGTGGAGTAAAACCTTGACCAAATCCAGGAACACTAACTGGCCGGGAAGCCCTCCTGCCATTACGGCAGCATGTAGGAGGCTGCAGCTCTCCTCTTTGACTCTCTATAAAGATGCCAAGATAAAAGCTGCTTCCACTCAGAATTTCTTTGCAGTCACCAAGATGCCAGGGCAGCTCTAACACACTTTCCTCTCCACTACTCTGGAGCATGGCAGTTCTCTGCTAAATGCAGTCCTGACCTCCCAGCACGCCGACGCCACGCGCCGGGGCTGCCCTTTCACAGGAAAGCCACAGATGATCGACAAGGCAACGGCCATCTGGGGGATCTCAGGGGACTGCAGACTGCTGACGAAACCAGCACCGTTTACTTTCAAACCCTCTCTCCCCGCAGTCACGTGCTTTCAAGAACAAGTCAACTGCTTTCAGTTTCTGGTGTTATTTCCAGTTTGCTGGAAGGGAAGAAGTTGTTTCCCTGGAAAGGATGTACAAGGACAGAGAGCGACTTTCAGACAAAAGAGAAATTGTCAAGAAAAAGAGCAAGGGATTCCTGAGGATCAGGCATCTGCTACTGGACACACAGGCCACAACAGCTCAGTGCACAGGAAGGAGACGGGCCAGCTCCTCGAAAGAGGAGGGTACTCAATTAACACTAAATCAGTAAACATACATGGAAGGCCAAAGGACAAAGTTTCATCTGGGCCAATCTGCATTTACAGTGGGGTCCTCTAGGAAAGGCTGGAATCCCACATGGGGAAAGGTCATCACCAGCCTTGCAGGGTCACCGTATAGCAGCGTAATGGCCCTCCAATGCTGGGGCACTAACCACACCACACACAGTGTCCTCAAATGGACAGCCTGATGGAACTGTTTGATTTGGTCAAGAAATGAGTACATTTCCATGATCTCATAACGAAGGTCGTTGGCTCAAGGGCACACGAAGCCAGTTGTTAATAATGCTGTCTCTCAGGCCTTGAAAAATAATTTGTTTTGTCATAAGGCTTTATTTAGACTTTGGGATCAGAAGCTCAACACATCTTCATCTCCTTGGCCAAAGCCAAGGCAAGAGTGAAGAGATAAAAGCCAAGTCCTCAGGAGATCCCAACTTGCCACTCACAGTGATTGTCAGACTCTGACTAGACACTTCATGTTGTTAAAAAAAAAAAGCAAAAAACATCTCACTAATATTTGCTGTATTATGGCCCACAAATGAGGAGAGGCCGAAAAATACCAGCTCTCACCCACCCTCTTTCTGCCCCGCAAGTCCCATGAGAATGGGAGGAAGACAGGCTGTGCTCTTGGGTAACCTGCCATCCCACAGAGAACAAAACACATGTAACAAGAACAATTCTCACCCAGCCCTGAGCAGCAGGAGGCTGCACTCACACACACATGAGCCAAGCTGTCCCTCCCATGGCTGCTCCCCCGGCCGACACACACACACAGACCACACAGACCTTCACATGCTTCCCACAAGGAACCCCGTATTTCATTTCCTGCAGCCAACAGAGAACATCATCTGTCTGCCACCAAAGGTCCCTCCCCCCACTGCTCAATCCTGATCTCCAACCTTCCAGCAGTCCCCGGTGGAGCAGCCAGGAGGAGCTGAAAACACAGCCCCTTCCAGGGAGCTACAGCTCTCGAATGAAACAAAGCGCCTTTTGACCCAAAGGGGTGGAAATCCCATTTCTGGCAGCTGGTGCTCGGGCTCGCTGCGACCTCTAGGGGCCAAATCTCTGGCATCCGCAGACAGACTGATGTTCACATATACTGAGATAGAGACCGTTAACAGCTTGTTTAATAGAGAATTAGCACAGCCCCGCCTTGGGCTGTATCATCTTGTCCCCCTCCTCTTCTACTCTGCTTAGCTCTTCACCCTCCCTGGCCCCAGAGAGACAGAGACAGAGATGGAAAGACAGAGAGAGAGAAAAGGGAGAGCTCTGTCCTGGGACGGAGCCCTAAATGAACATAACCAGGTCTTTACATGTTGCTCTCGAGAAGGCTGCCAGGATGCTAGCAAACACCACGTCGGGAGACTGGGAGGCATCCACCGCTGTATGGATCCCTCGCTTGCTGTAGTAGGAGACCAGGGGAGAGGTCTGCGTGTGATAGGCCTTCAGGCGGGTTTTCAAGGCTGTTTCGTTATCATCCGAACGGCGGATCAGGGGCTCTCCAGTGACCTGGGAGAAGCAAGGGGACAGTCTCCAGCTAGCTGCAGCCTGGCACGCTCCCCCCTTCTCTCCGCAGCTTTGACAACCCCTGCTTCCCTCCTCCAAGACAGGCTACAATGCGGAGCTGCAGAGGTGATCCCCAGGTCCGCAGGGAGAGCAGGGCAAACCCAGGGCAGCCGAAACAAGTCCCAGAGCAGTCACTGAAGGCAGAAGGATTCAGCATCATGGTCTTTCCCATACACACCACTCTGCTTGCTAAAAGGAGCCCAGGGAGCCTCAAGAGCAGGCACCAGCTACAGTTGGTCCCCAAGAGGGAATCACAACCCACCGCAACTTCAGCTATGGACAGAGTCCAACAAGTTCTGAGGCTGGCAGAGCCTGGGCCGGCTCTGCAGAACGGCCATGCCCTTCACTCATCCCTCCAGGCCTCGCTCCCTACAGTGCCATCAGCTCAGGCTGCCCAGGCAGTTCCCCATGCTCCCCAGAAAGCCAGGACAGAAGGTACAAGAGAAGAAAAGAAATGAGTTTTTCCAGGGATGCTGCAAAGCATCAGCTAAACCCAAAGCGACGTAAGCTGTGGCCTTGGGAGCTCACATACATCGTCCTTCATGTGCTCTTTCGGGGGTCTGAACTCCTCGTGATAAGAGCGTCCGCTCGCTGGGTGAATCAGCCTAAGAGAGAAAGCAAGTGTCAGCAAAGTAGCCTGGTGCCAGGATAAGGTCTCCTGAACCTGCCACTCATCAGCACACAAACAGCTGCAATAGCAACCCAATTAGCCTCTATTAAGAAAAAATCTGTTCTAGCTATTTCTGTACCAAGGGCCTCTTCAGATGTTTGAAAAAAAGCAGCTGCACTAGGAGATGGAGAAGGGATTTTTAGTTTATGCTTTACTGGGGAAGTGGGCTGGGTCCTAGAGGTGCGAGGGTGACACAGTGCAACAGCAAACAGTGGGAGCCATCTGTGTGCCTGCACAACCACAACTGACCCTGGACAGGGTGTTCAGTAGTGCCCAAACAAGTATGCAATGTCCTGCGTAAGGGAGCAGTGATAGCTCCAGAGAAGTAAGAACAGGAAGACATTAGCTGTCAGACACCGGGCTTAAAGGCTGAGCTGGGTCTCCAAGGACACCAATTCATATTGGCAACCCCTATTTATAGGGCAAAGAAGGGGCTCTGTCCAAGGCTGGCCCAGGCACGGGAGAGCCCGCAAGGGATCAGGGCAGGAAGGCTCAAACAGAGCAGGAATCTAACCAGCACTGCAGCTAGCTGTAAACATTGTGAGAATGACACGAGGATCCAAAATTAGGATGCTCTCCCCTGAACTAGGAAACCCCACCCCATGCACCGAGTGTTTCGGAGAGAAGATTTACCGTCCAGTGATTCTCCGGATGAGCAAGGAGTCAGGGATGCTGAACTCAATGACAGAATCCAGCTTCTCTCTCCTCTTCTCCAGGAGCTCATCCAGCTGCAAAAGAAAACACCCAGCTCAAAGGGGCAGCACAGCCAAGGGACCCCTGTCTCCAGGGAAGGAGCACATGCCAGAGCAGTCCCCGAGCAGGAGCTCACATACCATTTCGGCCTGCTTCACCGTGCGTGGGAAGCCGTCCAGGAGAAAGCCATTCTTGCAGGGAGGGGAGTCAAGGTTGTTCTCAATCAGCTCCACCACCATCTCATCGCTCACCTGCGGAGAAGAGATGGGCGCACAGTCAGGAGGGACATCCCGATTTTACCCACAGCTGCCTCTGGAGCTGCTGTACCCATGCCAGTGCCCAGCCTGCATCACAGCCTCTTTACAGCTGTTCCTGGTCCCAGAGGCAGCGGCCACATCACAGGGCACTGCTGTAACACAGCAAAAGCTGCCTGTTCAGACCTGCTCAAATCAGGGAAGCGCTCCCTGCCACGGGTGTCAACACTAAGACATGGCTAATGAGACATTTCACGCCAGGGACACTCCAGCCTGTGCAGGGACTTGGACCAGCGCTGTAACCTGACCATTACAAAGGTTACTGTATTTCAAGGGCGACCATCAGCTTGAAGACAAACTCCCTAGATTTTATTTTTTTTTTAAACCAATCCACTATACAGAATATCGACATAACCTTTATTTCCTGTTACTTTGTACCTTCACCCACACATCCCCCTCAGCAGGCAGGCCTGGCCAGGAAGGGCAAAGCAGGCGAGTTGCTCATTGACGCTCATAAACCTTGTGTGAAGGTAAATGCCCAATAGTTGCTGACAAGCTCTGGCCTCACTGGATAGTTTTTCCTGTATCACTATCTCAGCATACCACTGGGATTAGTGCCTTTTCTGCACCTGGAAAGTACTAACAGATGCTGCAGCCCCAACAATAGCTGTTTATTCGAGAGTAGCTTTCCTCAGCAGCGGCACTGTTTTCTCCAGCACATCCACCTGGGACCCAGCAGGATTGGGGACTGGACCGTCACAGCACACAAACAAGAGCCCTGGAGCAGGAAGCGTACGGGTGGGAGGCAGTTTGGGTGAAGTAACAAGTCACTTCTGTGCTCTCCTGATTACCCCTTTCAGAAAAAGGAGTCCTGCTTCGTAATCGAGCATAAAAACCCATCCTGAACGCTGCTGTGCTGCCAGCTGAGTTATCACAGAGCCAGAGTACACTGCTGGGATATACCTGCGGAGCAGCTCGGTGCTGGCTGCCACACACACACGTGGCAGATACCACCAGCCTTGCCAGATAACGTCCCTATCTTTCATAAGCAGCTGGGATATTGCAGGCTTGGTGTTGCAATGCAAGCTTTGAGCGAAAGCTGAAGATAAGCCACGTCGCTCTTCTCTTGGGGGCCTGCAGATTCTCCATGGGGTGTTACGAGCCTGTGACAGCCAGCAGCGATGCTCAAGATCTGCCCCACACCCCTTAACTTTGGGGCAAGTTGCTGCAATTTGCTGTCCCGACGATATTTCAGTCATTTTGGCAAGATAATTAGATCCTCAGAAAATGAATGTGTGAGAGATCCTAACTCTTGTCTCTTGGGCAGCCAAAGTATCTCACACACAGCATTACGCAGCACCCACTGTAACTACCACAACAACACCCCTACATCTATTTTTACCTTACAGTTACCAGCAAAGGGCATTTATACAAGAGCTGGGATGTAGGTGAACCCTTGGAACAAACTCTTCCACCCCACAGGGGTCCAGGTGTGATGCGAAGGGACAGAGGAGCCGCAGAGCATGGCTGTAACATCCTGCAGCTCCAAGGATAAACCACGTCAAACAGTGCTGAGGAGCCACAACCCAGACTGCACCCTGTAAGCGTAAAAGCACCACAGTGGAAAGAACCAACACAGGGACAGAGAGGCTGCTGGTGAGCAAGGAGCAATTTTGAAGAGGAAAGCTGTTTTCATGGGATGTTTCTCCTGCAGGATAATGAGAAAGAGAACCCACACCCCTGCCTTCACACCCTACAATCTGTCTTTCCTCCACTAACTGGGTTTTGCCAGCAAGACTTCTAATTAAGAGGTGTATTTTGACTGCTCTCATTCCAGGTCCTGCCAGACCATCTCCCCTCCCAGCACATCTCCCGCTACCCACCAGCTTCCCTGCATCCATCGTCTCTTTAAGCCGCTTGCCCAGCTCGGACCCTGATGCCACCATGGCTCGCAGCATGTCCCCGGTTGCCAGGTGGCAGACGCAGTAGGTCTCGGCCAGCTTTGGAGCCTGCGGGAGAGGACAGACATGGGGTGAGCTCACTGTGACGGCTTCGCAGCCAGGACTGCGGGGGCCGGGGGCCGAGGCCCAGCCGGGGTTTGGGCCCCCCACCCCGGTGGGGCCTTGTCCCCCGGAGGGATGGCCTGCCACCGGCCAGCACGTGGTAGGGCCCGGCACACCGCCCTGAGGGCCGGGTGCTGCGGGNCCCGCCTGCGCGCTCGGAGCCATGGCCGCCGCCGACTGTGCGACCGCCCCGCCCCGCGGCCAATGGGCGGTGACGCCGGGGCCGCGCGCATTGTGGGCGTGGTTTCGCAGCTAGCAGGCGGAGTTGCGCGGCTACGGGGCGTGGTTTAGCAGTTATGGGCGGGGCTTCGCTGGTAGGGGGCGGGGTTTCGCGGATTGAAGCGCGCCCTGCCCGCACCGGGNGAGCCACAACCCAGACTGCACCCTGTAAGCGTAAAAGCACCACAGTGGAAAGAACCAACACAGGGACAGAGAGGCTGCTGGTGAGCAAGGAGCAATTTTGAAGAGGAAAGCTGTTTTCATGGGATGTTTCTCCTGCAGGATAATGAGAAAGAGAACCCACACCCCTGCCTTCACACCCTACAATCTGTCTTTCCTCCACTAACTGGGTTTTGCCAGCAAGACTTCTAATTAAGAGGTGTATTTTGACTGCTCTCATTCCAGGTCCTGCCAGACCATCTCCCCTCCCAGCACATCTCCCGCTACCCACCAGCTTCCCTGCATCCATCGTCTCTTTAAGCCGCTTGCCCAGCTCGGACCCTGATGCCACCATGGCTCGCAGCATGTCCCCGGTTGCCAGGTGGCAGACGCAGTAGGTCTCGGCCAGCTTCGGAGCCTGCGGGAGAGGACAGACATGGGGTGAGCTCACTGTGACGGCTTCGCAGCCAGGACTGCGGGGGCCGGGGGCCGAGGCCCAGCCGGGGTTTGGGCCCCCCACCCCGGTGGGGCCTTGTCCCCCGGAGGGATGGCCTGCCACCGGCCAGCACGTGGTAGGGCCCGGCACACCGCCCTGAGGGCCGGGTGCTGCGGGACCGGGGCACCGGAGGGGGGAACCGGGGCACCGGAGGGGGGAACCGGGGCACCGGAGGGTGGGGTGTCCGGGACAAAGGGCCCCCTCCCGCCACCTGGGTCCCTGGAAGCGGCAGGTCCGTATGCCCAAGCCCCCAGGGGAGGGGAGGCCCGGGGCCCTCCGGAGCGAGGGCAAGCCGCACGCCCCACACCCTCGGCGGGGGAAGGGAGGCCGGACACCCCCGTCCCTCGTAGGCGGGGGCTCAGACGCTGGGCCCGGGGATGAGGAGGGCCGGGCGGCCTGGTTCCGCCGGCCCCTCCCGGGAGGCGGCCCGGGACCCCCTCACCTGCGTGCCCTTGCCGGCGCCGGGCGGGCCCAGCAGGACGGCGCGGATCCCCCGCCGGAGC
>VYXH01011860.1:83225-97313 GCA_013397275.1 Burhinus bistriatus | reverse complement strand
TTTTTTTTTTTTTCCCCACTTGCCTTGTCTTCTGCTGTAAGAAATACAACTAGAGGTGTCTGGACCCTTGCGCTGGGGTCTCAGGGATTGAAAACCCCTTGCCGTGGGTGCCGGGTTGCTGCAGCCGAGCGGCTGTGCCAGCCTGGCAGCACGTGGCTGCCTCCTGATGCGGGACTGCTGCTGCCGGGATTTCATTCCGCAAGGATGAACGTCGCTCCTGAGTGGGCTGCATGAGCCTTCTGCGGTCTGCGAGAGTGCTGACGGGACCGGCGGTGTGGCGGTGACTCCTCACCGGGGGGGAGGAAGCCCTTCTTCCTCTTCATCACCCAGGAGGAGGGGTGGCTGAGTGCTGCTGTCAGAGCGGAGAGTCCCTGGCTCAAGCAAGCATGGGGGAAGCTGGGCTGGAAGCCATTAGGCTTTCCACCGTTGGGCCGGATAACACTGATTTTGTTTGGGATGCATGTGGGAATCGCTGGCTTCCCTGGTACGGGGGGGCGCCTCAAGAAGGTGGCAGGAGCCTTGGGCTACCCCCAGGGATGGCTGAACCCGGGTGTCCGAGGTGGAGCCTGAGTGCGTGGTGGAAGGTGCTGTTTTGCTCGTGTTTGTTTTGGCCAACGGGAAAATGAAGTTGGTGGTTTTTCAGGTGAGAGGATCCACCCCACCTCGCCCGGCCGGCTTTCTGCTGCCTTCGTGGTGGAGTCATCACCATCCCAAGCGCCCCACGGTGCCTCCTGGGCAGGGATTGCCTCGCCGAGAGGCTCATGCCTTCCCCCCCGCCATCCCACCGGCATCCCTGATCACAAAATCAGTGGAAGCGATTGCACTTGCCATCGTCATCCCGGCGCCCTGCTAATGAACGAGGACCATGGCTGAGCCCTGCTCGTGAGTCCTGGGGCTGTTAGCTGCTTCTCCTCATGTCCATGTGCTGCTGTTCCAGAGAGAAAAGCCCCCGGGGAGGCGGGGATGGTGGGTGCCCACGCAAGGTGGCTGCGTCCGCGGTACCTCCCTGGTACAGGCACCAGGACGCGGTGTGACTCCCGCCGGTGTACGGTGCCGTGTCAGCAGCGAGTGCCGGAAAGCTTTGATCTCGTTTCAGCGGCCAGCTTGCCGCCGAGCCGAGCCTTTGGAAAGGACTCGTGCTGTTCTCTCGCTCCTCTTCTCAGCACTGCTTGCACGCATTCCCGTCGGAGCCTTTTCCTTCCCGGCTCACGCTTCGGGGCGAGATCGGAGTCTTTGACCTCTGTCTGCTGGTTTCTGGCCAACCTCCTTTCCAGGCTCGTCTCGCTTGTGTCAGCTAAGTTTAGACTGCTCTGGACATACTGCGGCTGATGCCAGCGGCACGAAACCTCCCAGAGGGAAGTAGAAAAAGAGGTTTTTATTTAAATTTGAAGTGTCTTAACACCGTTGTTTGAATACTGGGGTGATAAGTCCCTTTGTATGCACCTAAAACAGATAAATCCAGGCTGTGGAAGCTGCGAGGGACTTCAGTTTCCAGTGTCTCCTGTCTCGGTGTGGGGAGAAGCTGTGCTGGAGCTCCGGGTGGGTGTGAAGCAGCTCCTCTGTGCTGGGGCTGCCGGTGCCCCCGGACAGGGCAAGGACAAGCAGCGGGAGCAGGAGAAGGAGGAGGGAAGACCCTGATAAAGTAATTTTTTGCCCTGTCTCTCCTGCATGGAGGGGCCGGGAGCCCTTCCTGGGGCCATGGGCTCAGCCCAGCTGCTGCAGCTGAACCGGATCCTGCTTGGAGCAGGAAGGATGCACTGGGCAGTGCTGGGAAGCCACGCAGCTCCGCTCGGCCAGGGAAGCCCTGGAAGGAAGGCTTTTTTGGGGTGACCCAATCCCACCCGAGGATGAGCCACAGGCAGCCCTGTCGGGTGCCTGTCTGTCGGTCTGCTTCCCAGCACCCAGGGTGGGATTTGTGACCGCTCAACCTTTGGCATTGCGGTGGCTCCGGTTTGAGGGGGATGACCGGGGCAGTGTCAGTCTGAATCCATCGCTTCCCTGGCAAGAAGCACAAATGCATTCTCGTTAATATTCCCCAGGGATGGTTTCCATGAGCAGTCTCTGATGTGTGCCTGTGACGGGAGCGTAGGCAGGGCTGGCTGATGCCTGGTGCAGGCTCTGCTCACCCTGGGGGGACACAGGGACCGCAGGGGACAGCAGTATTTCCTCGGGGCTGTCCCCGTCGAGGTGGGACCACACTCCCTGAGCTCAAATCCAGCCCTTCCCCGCTCCTCCCTGTGGCTCGGCCGTACCCAGGGCGTCACTGCCTCGGGAAGCTCCGTGCTGTGGACGGATCCTGGCAACGTCAGCTGAGTTTTCCAGGACAGATGAGGCAATCGCTGCCTGCGGGGCGAGGCGGCGCAGCGGTGGATGTGATGGCACAGCTGGGATGGGGATGGCAGCTCGCCGTGAGCGGGGCTGTGGCGGGAGTCACATCATCACAGAATGGCGGGGGTTGGCAGGGACCTCTGGAGATCATCTAGTCCAACCCCCATGCCAGGGCAGGGTCACCCAGAGCAGGTTGCACAGGGCGGCGTCCAGGTGGGTTTGGAATCTCTCCAGAGAAGGAGACTCCACAGCCTCTCTGGGCGGCCTCTTCCAATGCTCCAGCACACTCAAAGTAAAAGAATTTTTCCTCTGTTCAGATGGAACTTCCCATGTTCCAGTTTGTGCCAGTTGCCCCTTGTCCTGTCACTGAGCACCACTGGAAAGAGTCTGGCCCCATCCTTTTGCCACCCACCAGACATTGATCAGCGTTGATGAGATCCCCTCTCAGTCTGCTCCTCTCCAGGCTGAACAGCCCCAGGTCTCTCAGCCTTTCCTCATCAGAGAGATGCTCCAGTCCCCTGAGCGTCTTTGTAGCCCTCTGCTGGACTCTCTCCACTAGTTCCTTGACGCTTTCTTGAACTGGGGAGCCCAGAACGGGACCCAGTACTGCAGATGTGGCCTCACCAGGGCAGAGCAGAGGGGGAGGATGACCTCCCTTGACGTGCTGGCCACGCTCTTTTTAATGCATCCTGGGATACTATTGGACTTCTTGGCCACAAGGGCACACTGCTGGCTCATGGGCAACTTGTTGTCCACCAGGACTCCCACGTCTTTCTCTGCAGAGCTGCTTTCCAACAGGGCCTAATTTCTGGGGCTGGTGGTGGCCATCACCCATGACATCCCTCCGTGCCTGGCGCGGTGGTGTAGAGCCAGCTGTGGTGGGTCCGTGGGCAGGAACCACAAACCGGCTCCTCTCCGCACCCTGACTAGTTGCTCATGCCTCTCCCATCCCATCGGAGGCTGTGGGTGGGGTGGGAACCAGCAGAGCCGCTGCTGGGTGGTGGTGGGAGAGCAGAGGGTGGAGGCATGGTGCTGGGCTCCCCAGCATGGGGAGGAGAGCGGCTTC
Source organism: Burhinus bistriatus (assembly GCA_013397275.1). Lineage (NCBI taxonomy): Eukaryota > Metazoa > Chordata > Aves > Charadriiformes > Burhinidae > Burhinus > Burhinus bistriatus. The sequence goes on along the minus strand of VYXH01011860.1, from coordinate 93,919 downwards.
CCGGCAGCTTTTCCCAGCTGTCCTGCTGACGATGTGGTCCTCTGCCTGGGCGGCCCCTGTCCCGCATCCCGAGCAGCCAGGCTTGCAGCATCCCTTCTGCATGCTGACCTCGAGCTCCTCCATCTCCTCCCAGATGCTCTTTCTTGAGGCTTGCTGGGAAATCCAGATTTGACATCTCAGCACTGCCCTTGTCCGGGCGGCCTGGGACAACTGCTGGGGTTTGGGGGTGTTCAAACAACCTCCAGCTTGCAGAGGGGAAACCACTGAGGAGGTCACTTGCACGGCAGCATTTGCAAAGCACAGAGGATACTTGTGTTAATAAGCCGGGAAGTTTCATTTCCAAGCTCACGTCGTGGGTTTTTGTGTGTCTGGATGGATCCCACCCGGCTTGGGGGCCGGGGAGGGGGATCCTCCAGCGTCGGCTTCCAGGGGCGGAGGAGATGTGTGATGGGGCTGGGGGGCTGGCTGATCAGATTTGGTGTATGCCTGGCCGCGGACATGGTAAAATGAGTTCCCAGATGTGATCTGAGATGTGTGCCCTGCCTCTGGGTCAGATAAGCCCAGCGATTCCTGGAAGGGGGGAAGTGGGGAGGGCTGTTGGGCAAGATGGTTTGGGAGATTTTGGGTGAGAAGCGGGATTCTGATTGCAGCAGGAGGGCTGGCAGGATGGTGCCGATGGGAGCCTGAATCCGTTGGTACTGGCAGCAGTGAGACAAGCTGGTCTGCAACGCATGTCTTGTGTTCGTGCCTGGTCCCTGCTGCCGTGACCTCGCAGCGGCGGCAGTGCCCCTCTGTCACCCCCCACCCCCCCTGTTTATCAGCCATCTGGACCAGTGAGTTCAGGGTGGCTGGCTGGGCGCTGCCAGAGCATAGTCACGTTGGTTTTTGTTGGGGTTTTTTTTTGTTGTTGTTGTTTCTCTGTGCATGACATGCTGCATTTCCATTTTTCATTTCCTGTTTGACCCCGTTTCCCTCCGGTGAGCCCAAACCTGCCGGCGCTGTGCCCGGGTGCTTGCAGCGGCCGCCTGCTCTCCCTGCCCTCCTCTGCTCCAGCCAAGTGTTTTTTACCGATGCTGGGGAAGCTTTGCCAGCCTCCCATGGGTGTGCTGTGTTTTGCACCTCTGCAGCACCCGGGTGGATCTTCTCCTCTCCCAGCCTCTGCTCCTGCCCACCTTGAGCTCTGCTGGGACTCCTGTCCCCTTCCTCGGGCTCTGCCGGGACCCCTGCCCAGGTCGATGGCAGAATCCTGGCATGGCCAGGACCAGAGCCAGCTCTGCCCCATCCTGCTCCAAGCCCTTGCTCTGCCCTTGCTGCCTCCCAGCCGGCTGCCTGGCTCCTGCGCAGCCATGGAGCTGTGCCTTGGTCCCGGTGGGATGTTTGTGCCGACTTCTGGTTGTGTCAAATAAGGGTGTAACTTCTGTCTTGGTTTTTATTAATTGCTATTCAGGTCCGTGGTGGCCTTTGGGAAGTGGCAGCAGCTTATTTTTCCCTGCAGGAAACTATATACAAGGGCTCCCGTGGCAGTGAGATTCGCATTGACCTTGGGCAGTTTTGCTACAAGAGCCATCCTGGTAAAACTATCCGGCGGGAACGACTCCTTTCCATGTGGAGCAAGGCCAGGCTGCCTCCCCAGCCCGGCAGTCCTGCACTGCGCGTGCTGCTGGCTGCTGCCCCGCCAGTTAATGAGCATGAATTAGCAGCCCCTGCGCCACCACCCTGCTTCGAGCACCGCTCAGTTGACAGGAGTGATACTGGGGACAACTGGTGTGGTTGTGGCCATCACCATGTCCCCACCGGGGGCTGGCCAGAGCAGTGATGGTGTGGCCGTGCCAGCGAGGCTTTCCTAAAATAAATGCCCCCCACACCCCAGGCTTGCTCCCACCGCTGCCGTGGGTCACCCGTCTGTGCCCTGGCTCTGCCAGCGTCCTTGCCACGGTGTGAACAGTCTCTGCCCCACTGCTGGCGGTGGTGGGGAAGGGCAGCGTGGTCCCCTGCCATCCCCCCAGCTCGTGTGCATGTCGGGGAGCAAAACCCCCCCAGAGGCACTGCCCCGGGGCGAGGGCGACAGGGACAGCCACCGCGCAGGAGATTTAATTGCAGGCGGCTCCAGACGCTGCACGTGGAGATATTTCATCCGCGCCGGCTGTTTGGGATGCTTCTCGTTCTTGCTGCGGAGGGCAGTTGCTGGGCTGGGAGATGCTGGGATTCCTCAGCCAGCCGGGTATGTGGTGGCCATCCCGGGAGCTGGGGGCTCTCCCCGGCTCCCCCCAGCTCTGGTGCACCATCGAGCCAGCTGGAGTGATCCTCCCTGCGCTGGGAATTCCTGGCGTTCCCGGCAGGGAGAGGGAGCCGGGATGCTTGTGGGATGGGGTCTGGCGGAGTCAGACCTGCTTCCCTGTAACTCCCTTGGGACAGAAGGAGGGAAGCACCATTCTCCCCATCGCCGTGGGGTCCAGCGGGAGTCCAGCTGCCTTCCCACACCGTTTTGGTGTTAGATGGCGCGTTAGGGAGCGGGGCAGGAGGGAGGCACCAAACACCCTGCACGTGTGGGGTGACCCAGCACCCTGGAGGTACAAAACCATGATGGGTGCTCGAGGGAGAGCCAGGGTGCAGGGGGGGCCAGGGTTTGCCCGGGGCAGCCGCATCTCCCTCCTGCCATTGTAATTTTGGAGCAGCTGCCTGCTTGCCTTGTCTGGCAGTCTCTCCCCTTTGCTGGGAAGGGAAGGATGGAGATAAAAACCACAGAGATGCTGGTGGCGCTGCCCACTGTCCCGTGCTGGGATCCGTGATGGAGGGGACAGAGATGGTGTCCCCTGCGCCTCCTCCATGGGGCTGTTCCTGGCTTCCTTCTCTCAGCCCCTTTGTCAGCAAGAAGCAGGGTTGGCTTTTTTTTTTTCTTTAGAGGAAAATTCCATTGTGCTATTTTTAGTGGTGACAACTTGGCTTCTCGCAACAACTTTATTTTGCTCCCGGCTCTGCCGGCAGGCACGGGGGGGATGTCTGCAGGAGTGCTCCTGCCATGCCGGGGCGGCAGCCGGGCTGCGGCATGCTGGCAGGCGAGGGCTGCCGTTCCACGGGGCCACTTGCCCGCGATCAGATTGGGATGAACATGCACCCACCTCGGCTGCTGTGGACCCACACGTCCCTTGGGGCTCGGGCAGCTCCCTTCGATGGCAGCAGGTCCTCAGGGTGTCACCTCCATCCCACCCGAGCCTGGCAGTGGGTGCAGAGGGGCCAGGTGTAATTGGAGTGGGGGGGGNGCCGGAAGGATTTTGGCTCCCTGGTTCCCAGGCAGACAGCTGTCGAGGGCACAAGCGGCAACTGGCACACGGAGTTTGCTCCGCTCGCGAAGGAAAGCGATACCCCCGGTGCGAGTCTGTCCCCGGAGGGGTGTCCGTCTGTCTGCAGAGCTGTGGAGGAGCGGGGCCATGTGCCCCCCCACTCTGGGTGCAAACTGGTTTTGTTAACGTGTTTGTGGGGCATTGCCATGGGATGCTGCTTGTTCTGGGAATGGGTGGATCTGCTCCCCTGGCACGCGGTGAAGGAGCCAGGGATTCATGTGCTGGTACCCACGGGCAAGGGGAATCTGCGAGGTACGAGGAGCTGCTACCCTGGTTTCTGGAGGGTGATTTGGCTCGTGCACCACGTCCTCACTCTGGTTTCTCTCCTCTCTTCTCCCTCTGGCGAAGGTCAAACGCCGTGCAGGTGTGCCAGGATGGCTCTGCCGGGAGGTGCTGGCTGTGCCAAAACCCAAGCGGGCAGATCCTGCCCCGTGCGGTGGGTCTTACTCAATCTGCTGGGATCTTTGCAGTGGGGTGACACAGGGAGAACGTGATCCAGTACCGTGACAAGCATGTTACAACACTGCTGCTGCTGATATTATTTATTATTTGATTTGACAGAAGACCTGGGACGTGCCCGGTGGACACCAGTCCTGCTGAAGGGCAGCAGTGAGCGGGGCAGGCACTCGGATCCCCTTGGATCATGCTGGGCTGGTTCCTGCTGCCAAAAATTCCTTTAAAAGGAGTAAATCTCCTTTTCAGCTTTGTAAGCGCCTCGCTGCGGGTGCGGGGTGAGCAGGGGGGGCAAAGGCAGGAGGGACCCGGCCCCCACCTGCTCCTGGGTCTCGCCTGGCCCTTTTTTCCAACACTTTATGGCACTTTTCTTGTGGTTCTCCCAAGCTGGTGGCCTAGCGTCAGAGTCACCAGGGTGGCTTCTCCCAGGAGGACGGGGACCCTACACTGCCCACTGACTACATTTTCCCCATCCATTCCCTGCAAATCTTAAAGCTTGCTGGGTTTTTTTTCTTCTCCTCCCAATTCCCTCGAACGTGCTCCTTGCTGGAAATATCCCCGGGACATACAATCCCTGAAACCTCCAGCGTGATGGGAGGGGGGGAAAGGGATGCCGGGAGCCCTGATGGTGCGGGGCGCTTGCTGGTAGCGCTGGGCTCATTTGCAAAAAGGGGGGTGGCCTTGGTAGGTTTTAATGCGCTTCATCAAATAAGGAAACACGAGGGCTGTGCCGCAGCCGGGGCTCACGGGTGGTCAAAGGGCGACAGCAGCAAAGCCAGCGGGGCTGCTGAGCCGGTGACGGTGGCTGGGGCTCGTGGGGGCCCCGATGCCGCCCAGCTGAGGAACAGGGTGGGCTCGGCTGGAAAATGAACTTGGAGAAGTACAAGAAGTTCCTGGATGGACTCGGCACCCTGAAAGGTATTTCTCACCCTCCCCGGTGCGGGTGTGCGGCACGGAGGGAGGCTGAGCCGCTCCGGCATCGCCTCCTCCAAGGGCTCCAGCAGAGTCCGACCATCTGTCATCGATCGCCGATCGAGGCAAATCCGGTCCCCCTGGGACACCAAGGAGTTGCTGGCTTCCCATGGAGGCGGCTGGGAGGGGTGGTGCTTTCCATGGCTCCGCTTGACTTCCCTCTTTTGTCTTCTGTTTGGATTTCAAGCGGTGAAGTCTGGGCACAAAGCGAGTGCTGGGGCAGTGGCTAACCCAGCCCCGTCAGTACCGCAGGGAGGCAGGGGAAGCTGCTTTGCAAATAACCACTAGAGAAGAAATTGAGCTCAAAATCCTGCTAAAGGGAGAGGAGCCGGCTGCTGCTCCCATGGGGCCGAGGCTGATCCGGCTCCGGTGAGGGTGTCCTTGCCAGCGGGGGTCCCGCCGGCCGTGGGTGCATGGTGGCACCTGGGTGTGGATCGGTGGTTTTTCCTCCCCTCCCCGCTTCTTTCCAAAACTCTTTCCCGATGCTCTGCCCTCTCCCACCTCGCCGGCTGTCCCGGGAGAGCCGACTGCGACACCCGATCGTGCTGTGCCGGCCCCTGGCAGGTGGCTGGAAGCTGGTGGCTGTTGTCCCTGCTGCAGCAGGCAGCGAGCCCGGGCTGCGGGTGCAGGGGCAGCGGGAGAGCAGCTCAGTTTACCTGGCACACCGGCTACAACAGGAGGGGATGCTTCCCTTGCTTTTTCCCTCCTTTCTTTATTTTTTTCCCTCCCTGCTGTCAGAGGAGTTTTTTTTTGCTCCGGCACTCCCAGCCATCGCCATCCTGCCATGGACGGCTATTGGGATTCGCCTGCTAGAAGGAAGGCGGAGAGGAAAGCAGAAGGCACCCGGGATGCCATCGCCTGTCATCTAATAACTCTCCTATTCACTCGCCCCTTTTTATGGCACTGCCTCGCGCGGCTGGCCCTCACCAGCTGATCCCGCTGTATAACAAAGGTGAATGAATTCAATGTTTAATTTAGCAGGGAGCCAAGGGAGTTGTCACCCGGCGGGCTGGCAGCCTCCCGTGCCGCTGCCGGGGCTGACGCGAAGGGTTAATCCGGCAGCTCTGTGGCTGACAGCTGCCCTGAGTTATCGCGTCCGGGAGTAATATAATTCACTGTCTTATGCTGGCGTGTTGTCCATCATAAATTTTTCCTGAGCCTCGCTGCAGCTGGCACTGGGAATCAATGTAAAAGGAGCCCCTGGTCGCCGTGTGCTGTGCGGGGGGTGGTGGCCAGCTCTGTCCTGCAGCCGTACTTGTCCCCTCTCTCCATTTGCAGCCCCTCGGCAGCCGGAGCACGGATGGGCGCTGGGCTTGGGTGCCAGTGACCCCCCCCCCCCAGCCTTTTGGAGCTGCTGCTCGAGCTCCCGTGCTCCTGCTGGGCGTTTTGGGCCCCGTCTCCAGCTACAGCTCAGCAGATTCCCCTCCTGCCTGCAAGAACGAGGTGCTGAGATGACATTATTAATAGCGTTCACAAGGTGACTGGTTGCAGGAGCTGATCTGGCAGCCTTCTCCTCTCCAGGTGCTGCCCAGAGCCCTGCCGGCAGCACTGGCTGCCTGCGCTGGCTCCTGCATCCCGCTGCTCACCACTTTTTCTCCTTCTGCTCTTGGGAGCCTGTAACGGAAACACGAAAATGCGGGTGCCAAGTCTCCAGGAAGCCAAATCTGCAGGTTTCGGTCTGTTTTGCTGCCTCTAGCCCCGAGTGATACCGACTTGCTGGCTGTCACCGCAAGCCCTTTGCGGCTTTAATTCAGAAAGTGGTGCAGGCAGGGAGATGGAGGAAACGGCAGCGTGGGCAGGGGAGGCAGGGAAGGGGCAGGGGATGCTCGGGGAAGGCGAGATGGCTCTTTGAGCGGGCAGAGCTGCCCCTTTCGCGCTGCTGGGGTGCTTCCCCGTGGCATTCAAGCGCGGAAGGGGTTGCCCGCCTTTCCAGGTGGTTATGGTTAGCTCTGCCGCGCCCGCCGGCGTGGGGCCGGCTGTGCCGTGCATCCCGCTGTTGTGGTTTGGCATTTGCCATGTAGCTAAGTGTGCTCTTCGACGCTGAAAGCAGACCCGGCCAGCCTGCCCTTGAGCTGCGGGGCTGGACAAAGCTGGAGGAAAGGAAGGTTTTATTGCTGGAGAGGTTTCTTTTCCCCTCTCCCCCCACCCTCCCCACCCCCGCATCACTATTCATGTCCCCAGGGAACTGGAGGCAGCAGATATTGGAGCTGGGAGCATTTCATATGTAAATGCCTGTGTGTGTAAGTCCAGGCCCCTGACCCCCGGCGCGGTGCCAGCATCCATCGCTGACAGCTCTGCCCAGTCCGGACGAAGGGCTTGGAGAGCATCCCGGTCCCCTGTGCCCGCCTGACTGGGATGGGGCCGGGAGGTCCTGCTGGATCCCCCTCTCTCCGTGCCAGGGATGAAGGATGCTGCTCCGCAAGGGACCCTGCCCCAACAGCCGCTGACCGGTGGGTTTGGGGTCACCTGGCCTTTCCGCACAGTCTCCATCTCAAGTTTCCCGGGACAGCGGCTGTCATGGCCCCGAGGTGACAGGAGCCTTGGGCTCGGCTCAGGAAACCCATTTGATTACAAATTTATTGCCGGGTTAATTTTACCGGTGGCATGAGGATGGCCGGTTTCACTTTCTGAGGAGTTTGTTGTTTACTTGGCAGCCAGATAAAATCCAGCCTTTTCTCGGCCGTGCACGCCGGCTCATCTGGCTTCATCTGACCTGGTCGCTGCCACGTGCTTTCCCCAGGGGAATCGGGCTCAGATTTTCCCCGTGGCCGAGCAACGATGAGTGGGTCCGTGCTTGTTCCTACCACCTCTGCATCACGCACGTGCCCGGCTCTGCTGGGTTTCGGCTCTTAGAGAGGTTTTTAGGTGCCGGCCCTGCTGCCAGAGGGATGGGAGCAGGAGGCAGGAGCAGCATCCTGCTCTGGTGTGTGCCACCGGGCTGGTGCCAGAGTGCTGCCACAGCTCGTCCTGGTGCGCCACCGTCGCCGTTTGCTTTCGTCCCGTCATGTGATGGCTTCCCCGAGGAACAGCCAGGGACACCCAAGGTGGCCGGGTGCGATAAGAGATCCGGGGCCACCATCTGCCCTGGCTAATGCGGGCGGAGGCCCTGGTGGGTTTTAGGTCCTCCGGCACACGGCTCTCCTGGCCCCATCTCCTCATGCACAGGGAGGAGGACACGGGTGGTTGCTCCTGGGGAAAGGTGGGTGCTTCTCACAGGGTGGCCGTGCTGGAGGAGGTGTCCCCTGGGGAGCACGGCCAGCTGGGGGGACTCACGGGCTGTGCCCTGACCGCAGATCCCTGGTGATCTATGGCTCTCCCACCACAGCCTCGCAGTGCCAGCGATGTTTTTTGCTCCAGAAAGGTCCAGTTGAGCCTTCTGAGGAGCATCCGGTGGGCTTGGGCCAGGCTGGTGGGATCCAGCCGATCTGGTGCTTGAGCCAAGCAGGCAGAGCAATGTTAGCAACTGGATTATTTCATTTGAAACTTAATGGGGGATTAAGTTTCTCTGTGGGAGAGCGGGTCTCTAGGGAACAGAGGTTTCAGGCTCCTGCCTTCCCCTGTTTGGTGTGTGTGTGGGTTTTTTTTTTTTTTTCTTTAATCCCAAATTCCTCTCTGCTGCTGCACTCCAAGGCCAGGAGCCGGTGACAGCAGCTGGGATGAAGCATCCCTTCAGAGCGGCGCAGCCATGAGTAAAGCCCCAGCTGAGCCCGCAGCCGTGATCCCCGGGAGCATTCACGCTTCGGGCACGCGAGTGTGGAAGGCCCAGGGATGCATCCAGATGCCGGGCAGGCACACGATGCTGCAGGGAGGGAGCTCCGGGTGCCCTGCTCCCCAGCCCTGGCTTCCTCGGGGTGCCGGGACACCCCCTGTCTCCGGTCGAAGGGTGCTGGTGCTGACTGGCAGAGCAGGCTGCCACCCCTTTGCCCGCTGCTAATCAGGTTTCCCACTGCTTAGTTTGGGACATCTAATGAGCTCAGGGCTCAAGGCTGCCTGCCCGCCCTCCGTTTGCAGGGGGAAAACAAGGGAATCGGTTGCTTCCTTCTCGTCAGCCTCCTTTGCTAGGACGGAGCTTTGCGTGTCTCCTGTCCCGAGCAGGCTGGGGGGGTCCTGGGTCCCCAGGTTCTCCTTGTGCTGGCGGCGTGGGGAGGCCGGTCAGACCCTGGGGTGCTTTGTGGGGCGCAGCGGTGGGGTTGAAGGCAGCGAAAGCGGGGACCACGGCTTCCTACTGGCAGCTTGGGGCGCACGTGCTTGGGCTGCGGGCTCCCCTTGCCTTTTCTCTTGTTCTTTTGCATCGCTATTCGCAGGGAGCGGGAGGAGGGGGTCCGGAGCCGGGGGCTGTTGGTGTGGCTGTGCCCGGGCAGCCCGGTGCGGGGGAGCCCGACCCTGACACCCCTGCTGCCGGCACGCGTGGGGTGAGCTGCTGCGTGGAGCCTGTGCAAACACAGCGCCCAAGCGCGCCCCAGACAAAGCGCAGCCAGTTCCCACTCGCCTAACGTTTTCCTATTTCTCCCGCTGCCAAGCAGCCTTCGGTTGGCGTTGGAATAACAAGCCTCTTTGCGGAGACACCGGGCCTTTTGTTAGCTGGTAGAAAAGGAGTTTTGATGCTGGTGAGCCCTCCGCCCCCCGGCTTTCCTGCTCCCTAAGCTGCTGCGGTGGGAAGCGCAAAGCTTAGCCTTCAGCGACTGAGGAGGATCCCACTGCCGCAGCTCCCGTGGTCCTCCCCGCAGCTCCGCTGTGCCGGGATGCAGCTCCGTACCCCAGCCGGCCGCTCTGCCATGGGGTCCAGCTCCTCCGAGAGGGCCTGGGACTTCATTTGGGGGATTTTTTCAGGATTTAGGGAGGTGATTCTCCCCCTCTACTCCACTCTGGTGAGACCCCACTGGCAGTACTGCATCCGGCTTTGGAGTCCTCAGCACAAGAAGGACATGGACCTGTCGGAGCAGGTCTAGAGGAGGCCACGAAGATGCTCAGAGGGCTGGAGCCCCTCTGCTGTCAGGACAGGCTGAGGGTTGGGGGTGTTCAGCCTGGAGAAGAGAAGGCTCCAGGGAGACCTTAGAGCCCCTTCCAGTCCCTAAAGGGGCTACAAGAAAACTGGAGAGGGACTCTTTACAAGGGCATGTGGAGATAGGACGAGGGGTGATGGCTTCAAGCTGGAAGAGGGGAGATTTAGATTAGATGTTAGGAAGAAATTCTTCACTGAGGGTGGTGAGACCCTGGCCCAGGGTGCCCAGAGGAGCTGTGGCTGCCCCATCCCTGGAGGTGTTCAAGGCCAGGTTGGACGGGGCTTGGAGCAACCTGGTCTAGTGGGAGGTGTCCCTGCCCATGGCAGGGGGGCTGGAACTAGGTGGTCTTCTAAGGTCTCTTCCAACCCAAACCATTCTATGATTTGGGGTGTTTACCGGTGCTCAGCCCCTGTGCAGGCAGCGGGAGCGGATGGAGGATGCAGCCAGGGCTTGGGCTGCTCTCCAGCACAGGGCTCTGCTGCTCGCCTCTGCCAGGGCTTCCAACAAATCCTGGGCGGGGGGGGGGGTTGGCTGGTTTTTTCGTTTGGTTTGGTTTGGTTTTTTGCACAACTTTCTCTCTGCTGAGGTGCCAGCGGGGTGTGCTGGGAATTACGGCGCGGGTGTTTACCCAGCCGCGGAGATGGCGGCTCTGTGGAGGTGTGCGGTGTTGTCCCCATGGCTGGAGGGGCAGGGAGGGACCCGGAGATGGCATCGCCTTCCTCCTCCTCCTACTCCCCCGCCCTGGGAAAGGTGCCACCTCGCCGTGTCAGCACAGGCCCCTGGGAAAGCGTGCAGACGTGTGTGTCCTCTGGCACGTGGGTGTGCGAGTGAGCCTTCCTCTGCGCCCAGAGTTGGGACGGTGCTGCTCGCTCCCAAAAAGCAGAAGTGTTTTGTGCCAGGAGACGTTTTCTCTTCTTCCCCCCCC
>VYXH01011860.1:58557-75241 GCA_013397275.1 Burhinus bistriatus | reverse complement strand
TTTGTTTTCCCATCAGGGCTTGTTCTCCCTTGTGCCTCCGCACGGGGTCTTTTCCTCACGACCGTGACTGATTCCCCCTTTTCTTTCTCTTTTTTCATGCGAAGGAGCGGGACCGTGGAGCCTGGGCAGCGCACAGGCATTTTCCCCAAGTATTGCTTTGGGATACACGTCTTCCTTCCTCCCCTAAAGCTACTGGGAGAGAGATACGGAGACTGAGTTGCACAAACATGCAGAAATATGCCCCGTTACCTACTAAACCCAGCCTTGCAGCAATTCCTCCTGTTGACCCGTCGTCTCCCGTCCACTTAATTAATCTCGGTGTCCGGCCAGTGTTGTGCTTGGCTCCATCTAGGGACCTCCTGGCCATTTCCCAACAGGACTGTCTCCTCCCAGCTCCCCGTACCGCACCGACCCGCTGCTTCGCCCTACAGAAATCCATCCCTTTCGGAAAAAGCCCTGTTGCAAGCAGCAAGTACATTCAATACCTGTTTTCCTTCATCATTCCTTCCCAGTAAAGGTCAGGTAATGCCCACCCCACGGGCGCAGCATCCTGGAAGACGGGGGTCATCTTGCAGCAGGTTTTGTTGCCCTGCGATGCTCGCCCAGCTCTGCCGAGCATCCGCCCGGGTCTCGTTTGCATCACCACTTCTCAGGTGTCTCCCTTATTAAATATCCGGGTGGTGGATGGTTTTCCATCGCAGGTATCTCTTGTGCATTCTTCCGGGCTGAATCAGGCACCGTTTCTTCTCCTTGTTTCGAAAGGTTCTGTAAATCCTGCCCGGTCGGCTGTGTTATCATGATGGATTGTGACAGCCAGTGAGTTGGCAGCTGGCACATTTTAAATACCTCGTGCTCCTGAGGCAGCTGGGTTGGGTGGTTTTTTTTGCATATCCCCCATCTTCAAAGTACCACGTTAAAAAAAAAAACAAAGCGCATTCCCATTCTTTGTTTGCCTTGAAGGAGTTCAAAGTGAAAGCAGTGGGATTTAACACTTTAAAAATTTGTTTCTAAGCATTTATACGTAACAAAACCCTCCTTCACCCCAAGGCTGGCTCTCGTTTAACGCACAGAGCTGTTTTCACGCTGAGCACGGGCTCAGAGATGTCCTCAAGGTCTCCACGAGCTCATCCAGCACCTTGCCCCCTCTGACGTCTCCCATACTCCTTCGTCTTTAGCAGGAATTAATCAGCAGAAAGCTTGGGAGCCTCTTCCAGGCTTTATTCCAGCAGGAGAGGCTGAAGGAGCCGGTGGGGGACACTGAAACCCCCCAGGCTGCCTCTCGGCGGTGGCAAAGGGCCATCCTGTCCCATGGGAGCACTGGAGAGCAGTGGCCAGGAGTGCCTGGCCAGGCACCCTCCGTCCTGCTGGCGCCCGGGGCTGGGACCGGGCTCTCGCAGGAGGAGGTGAAGGGTGATGGAATCTGACAGCGAGCGAGGCCAGCGATGATGGAGGAGAGATCCTGGGGGGGAAGCGGCAGCTCCCGGCCGGGCGTGTTGGGAGCTGCTGGGGACGGGCAGGCTGCCAGGATGGAGGCAAACTGGAGAGAGGGGGGAGTTGTCTGTAAGGGGTGGTGGGAGGATCTCCAGCACCTGGTGGCTGCGGGAGCCCTTCTCAGTGACCATGGCGAGTGCTGGGGGGTCCGGTGGGGACGGTGACTGGGAGTTTTTCTTCCCATGCTCAGCTGATGGCCCTGGTTTCGGGGTGCTGGAAACCAGCTATGGGGCAGGATGGTTTTCCCCGTTCCCCCCTCACTAGCTGGGTTTGCTCAGGGGACCGACGGCGGTGGGAACACCTCAAAACCCGCTTTTCCCTCCGCTCCTTGGTCCTTGCTGCTTCTGGCCCATCTGCGGGGGATTCATGCTGCCATGCGGGAGAGAAGACGGTGCCTTTGGGATGCCTGTTTCTGGGGATGCGGTGGGCTGCGCTCCAATGTGCAATGGGGGAGAGAGGAGGCGGGGAGGGAATCGAACACCATGTGTGGTCCTGCAGAGATGCAGGTCCTGGGATGCAGGCAGCTGGGATGCAGGCAGCTGAACCCTGCTCCTTGCTTGCACTGGGGAGCAGCTGGGGCAGGTCTCGGAGCGGTCTCAGAGCAGTCCTGGGCTGTCCTACAGTGGTCCCTGCATCCCCAGGGCTGGGCTCTGCAGGGATGGGGACAGGGACGTGCCGTGGGCTCAGGCTGGGTTGTTGCCTGGCTCGTCGGGGTTTTCATCTCTTGGGAACGCAGCAACACGGAAGCGCTTCGCAGCTGGAAGCATCCATGCAGCTCCGATGGCATCAGTGGTGCTGGAACCCATTGAATGGTTGTGTGGCACGTGGGCACGTTCAGTTAAGCAGTGTGGTTTTCACTGGTGCTGCTGGCAGCAGCGTCTTCATTCACCGGTGATGTTCCCTGTGTCGCTGCCACCATCCCTTGCTCCGTGCCCTGCGTGTGGGGGGGACCCGAGGCTCCGCAGTCGGCCTCTCCCACCCTCGCCCACCACTGGCTTGTCTTTGGAGCGGTGTGGATTTCCTTTGGTCACTGTAACCTTCCCTCCGGCCGTGCCCTGCCTGGGCCATCGCCTCTGCTTGCTGTCCCTGGCTGGTGACAGGGTGGTTCTCGGTGGCTGGGGCCAGCGGACCCCCGCTAGACAGAGGAGAGGACAAGCATGGGGGGGTTGCAACAAGTTGCTTATCAGGGTGACTCTGGAAAAGATTAACCAGGGGGAGATAAGCTTGCAATGCCTTAACATCGTTAGTAAGAAGTAACCGGGCATTATTATTAGCTCAGACGATAGCGGGGGTGCGGAGCGGGGAGGTGTAATCTGCTTAGAGCCCAGGAGCCACCCAAAGGTGGTGAGACGGGGCAAAAAAAAAGGAAGAAAACCGCCCAATTTCTGCAGGAGATGGGAAGAGGAAGCATCCCAAGGAGCTGCTGGCCTGCGGGCACCCCCCGGATCCGGCGTCAGAGGTGCCTGGCTGCAGACTTTCCGTGGGGGACTCGGTGACGTGCCGCTGTCCCCATGTGCTCCCTGCGATGCTTGTGGACACGCTCCCGTCTTCCCCAGGCTCCTCTCACCCTCCCGGCCGGGGTGGTGGGGCTCCTGCCGGCAAAAGGTCTGCCGAGGGATTATATTTAGAAGAAAAGGAAGAGAGGCGGTGATAAGGAGGCCCCCGTTATCTCCCCGCGTTCCGAGCGGGGCTGAGGCTGGGTCCTGGCTCCAGCGCTTCGGACCCGGGAAATGATTTGGGAAGAAGCTGCAAGCGGGCAGGCGGGAGCGGGGAGAACAGCCCAGCATTGTCCCTCCTGTCCCTGGTGCAATTAACTGGAAAACAAGACGAGGGAAAACAAGCCAAGAGCCTGCTGGCGGGGCAGTGCCCGGCTCCGCGGGGCGAGCCTGTGTCCGCACCCCGAGCCTGCCAGCTTTCTGCTGCCGCTGCCAGGAGCTGCACCGTATCCTGCACCGCGCTCCGCACCACCTCTTGCTCGCTTGCAGGAGGGAGCAGCTCTGCCCTTCCTTACTGGGAGCTTTCTGAGCAGCTTTGGCGGCCATCAGGACGGCGGGACGGTGAGGATTTTGCTGGCACAGAGCTGCTGCGCCGGTAGTCCCCTCAGCTGGGAGCACCCGGAGCAGCGCGAGGAGCAGGGGAAGTGCGGGCGAAGCAGCCGTTGACATCGCAGCGGGTTTTGCGGCGATGCCCCGGAGGAGGAACGGACGGTGCCTGCGCCGGGGGCAGCGGGTGTAGGAAGTGGTGCGGTGGGAGGAGCTGTGGCCGAGAAGTCACCCACCCGCACCCACTGGGGCCAAGGTTGGTGAGCGGGTGGTGCCACCAGAAGACCCTTCCCCAGGAGCCGGGAGGCAGCCGTTGCTTTGCCAGGACCCAGCACTCCCCATCCTGGGCTCGGGTGATGGAGAGGCAGCATCTCTCCAGGGAGGAAAGGCAGCTGAGCGCCTGCCTGGTGTGCCGGATGTGCTGCATCGGTTAGTACCCGCCGCCCTCTCCTTCCCAACGTGCTGGCAACCCCCACCGTGCCACCGGCACTGCGCCATGGCCAGGGGACGGCTCAAACCTTATCCACCCTGAATTAATGCCAGGGTTGGGAAGGGACCCGGCACCGCAGCTCTTGGGGGGGGGGGGGTTGGTGAAGGAAAGGTCCCTAAAAACACATGGGGGTGACGCAGCTTCCTATTGCAGGCGGCGGTTGGGGGTGCCAGGCTTGGCACCATGGCTTGACCGCATCGTCCCGGGAAGCTGTGCCGAGGCTGGAGCATGGTGGGGTGGGGAGTGAGGGTGGCCGTAGTCCAGCCAGCGGGTTGTTTTCAGCACCTGGTTACGTGCCTGGGCTGCGGGATGGTGCGGGACGCGGGGGAAGCGTGGAAGGCTTCACCGGCGCCGTGCCACGTGTCTTACTGCGGTGCTTTCGGAGGGGGGAAGCCATGGAGTGGGTGAGGAGGAGGAGGCATGTTTGCTAGTGCTTTCAAATCTGTGTGGGTTGAGATGTGGGGAGGTTTTCCTGATCCCAGGAGGGTTCCGGGGGTCATGGCTGCCCGGCCGGTGCAGGGACCCGCCCAACCTGGGAAGCGGGACGTGGGGCCATCCAGGCAGGACACGCAGCCTGGCTGGGGAGCCCGGGCTGAGAGATGCTGGGTTTTTTCCCTTTTCTTGATTTTTAGCTTAAAACCAAAGCAAGGGGTGCTTCTGCCTGGTGGACCGTGGCATCGAAGGGATGTCTTGGGGCCGCAGGGTTTGTCCTTTCCCTCTCTGTCCCAGGGATCCCCTGGGCTGGACAGGGAAGTGCCCGGGAGTTTGGGGTCGCGTGCCGTGGGTCGGTACTGAGGCACCCTCTTTCCTCCAAGGATGTTAAAACCAGGCTATCCCGTTTGGCACGGGGCTGGCTGCCGGGGTTGCCCTGAGCCCTTCCCACTACCCAGGCGTGGGGAGGTGGGGGCAGGGCAAAGCCTGCTGGCAGCTCCCCCATCCCATATTGCTGCTTGGCATCACCACGAATCTCCCGTCCCATCACCCCGGGGGGGCTGGTGACCGTCCCTGCTGCTCCCCGGGGACTGGAACCCCCTGGGGATGGGACCCATGTTGTCACCCTGTCCTGCTGGTGTTTGGAGCTCCCAGCCTCCAGCCAGGGCACCCTCGGCTGAGCCGCGGGATGGAAATAAATCTTAAATCCTGACAATCCAATGAACCAAAAATACAGCGACAGAATAAGCTGCTAATTGCACGCGCTGCTGGTGCCTGGCAGAGGCCTGTTCCGGGACATCTGTGGGGTTTATGTAAGGTGCTAAACCTCGGGGGAGCGGGCAGGGCAGGGGGACACCCTCCTAAAGCCGGGGGCTTGGGCAAACCCCACCTCCCTCCCTGCACTGCCTGCCCAGGGGGACGAGGAGGTGCGGGGGTCCCATCCAGGGGGACACGTTTTGGGAGTTCAGTTGCCGCTGCCAGCTGCGTCTATACCCGTCCCAACCATCCACGCTGCTTTTATTCGAATAACACTATTTTTCCCTCCAAAAAAAGTGCTGTATTTTGTTATAGCTGTCTTAATGCTCCTCCAGCCCTGCCCGAGCGAGACGTCGGAGCCACGTGAGCGGCCCCGTCTCGCACTAACCCGTGAATAAGCAGCCTCTGTTTCCCTGCGCGGGCGCAGGATCCATCCGGCGGTCCTGGCACCAGCGGCGATTCCTCTGTCTCTTCCCCTCATTTCAAAGTCATTTGAGTTTCTGCATGAGAAACACTGACCGAGAGCCGCCTTTGTCTTCTTTTGACAGATGAACGGGACAGAGTCCAAAAGAAAACCTTCACTAAATGGGTCAATAAACACTTGATGAAGGTAAGAATCACATATTTTATTATAAGACCAGTTAAATGACCATCTGTCTGTCCAGTCTGGCTCAGGACTGGCAGATAAATGCCTTTTTAGATTATTTTTTTTTTGTCTAGGAATTTTTGTATTGGATTTGAGTGTTCGTACGTGTCTGTACTCAGAGCAGAGATGGTCGCAGTGGAAATGTGCCGGTGCCTTTGGAGGGCACTGTAACATCACCGTGCAACCCTTTTTACTACCTTTGCCTCCTGAGCACCCAGTCCTTCCATCCTCCCGCATGGGGTCACGGGCAGCCGGGGTGAAGGAGGGGATCCTGGCATGGGGCTGCTCCCTCCTCGCATCCCCCTTGCCAAGGCAAAGGGGCTTTTTTGGCTTTTGAAGGATGCTCCTGCCTGGAGAGGAGCCCCAAAAGGAGATGCTTGCCGCTGTAGGCAGCTAAGCAGGATTAACATCGCACCGCAAGGTGCCTCCTGCTTTTCTTGGTTAATGCCAGGTGTTTTTTAATTAATTCTCCATTTACCAAAAAAAAAAAAAAAAAAAAAAAAAAAAAAAAAAAAAAAAAAAAAAAAAAAAAGAAGAAAAAAAGTCATTTGAGCATTAGGTGTCACAGCTGTATTTTCCTGCCAGCTTTGCAAATCTCTGCGTCAAGCTTTTGGCTACTTTCTAAATCTTACAAAGGAGGGGAAAAAAGAAAAATCTTGAGGCCACCTGCTTGAGGCCGTGGGAAAACTGGGGAATCCCAGCCAAGTAAAACCCCCAGACAAGGTCTGGGGGTCTGGGGGAAGAGCAGGTACAGAGGCTGCGTACGGTCAGCCTGCTCCCGCAGCCACGCTGCCCCGCCGAAACCTCCTCTGCTCTGGGCTGGAAGCTAGGTGCCGTGTTTCGGGAGACGCTGTAAGGTCGTGTAAGCAATTAAACCACCGCTTCAGGACGGAGCTACCCTTTCTGCAGAGGTCTGCATGCAGTGTTACAGCATTGCCTGGAGTACGGGTGGTTTAACAGTTTGAATTCGTGCGTAAAATTGGCAGCAGCTTCTGCCAGGTCATTTGGGAAACGGGAGGCTGCTTTCCTTAGTGATAATTCTGGAATAACCATTTTAAATGGACGCGGCTGGGAGGGGAACATGTGCTTGCAGACGCCGCTGCCTTCCTCCCGCGCTCTTGCAAACAGCGGGAGAGCGCAGGAGGGCGAGCGAATCCGATGGCTTTTCCTTCCCGGTTCTCCGCAGGTGCGCAAGCACATCAACGACCTCTACGAAGACTTGCGAGATGGCCACAACCTCATCTCCCTCCTGGAGGTGCTGTCAGGGGTGAAACTGGTAAGTCCCCACGGCTGGACAGTGATGCTGCTGCCCCCTGCGTCCTCCCCCTGCCCCCCTCCGCTCCCAGCCATCAGCTGTCATTTCTTATGCCGTAGTTTTGTTTTCAAATGTCTGTCATTGTTTCTTTTATTCTTATTTCCATTATTATTTTTATTGTTGTTATTATTATAACATTTATTTTCATTCAAACCTACGTTCCCCAGGCTGGTCTCTTGGATACCACCAAAGCATGGGATTAAAGCCACTGGCTTATGGTGCCCTGGGTAGAGCCCTTTTTTTGTGAAGGCTTACACGCCTTCATCTTCTAGATTCGGCTCCATATTTAAAATAACGGATAATAGTGGCTTTGACTAAAAGTGTTTCTGTGACAGCGTGCCCAGCAGTTTAGCTCAGATCTGGCACTCCTGCCCCGTGCTCAGCTCCTGCACGAGCTGGATTTGTAGCAGTTGGTGGCGTGCAAACCTCTTCCTGCGTCTGGAGCATCATAGAGTCCCCCTCCTTCCTCCTCCTCCTCCTCCTCCTTCTCAGACTGACACATTCACTCAGCTCTGGGAAGATCCCAATTGGTGCAACAGGGTAGTGCAGCAGGAATTATTTTAGGTTTCCCCTAAAATAGGATCTGGGCAAAGATCTCCTCGCTCCCTCCGTTACCCTCCAGAGATGCCAAATCGTTTTTTGTGGGGGCTGAAAATATGGATTGAGCTACTTGTGATCCAGACAGCTTCCTTCCCTTCGGCTTTTGAAGCCAGGGGGAAATTTCCATGCTGGAGCCTGGGATGTGCCGGAGATCCAGCTGCCTTCGTCCCCGCTCTTTTGTTTTTCCTTTTACCTGGGTGTTGCATTTTGGTTTCCATTCTGTCTCCCTGTTGTGTCACCCTCCCATCGCCTCGTCCCTCCCCTCCTCGTTAGCAAATAGAGCCGCCAGCTCAGAGGAGCCTTCGCCTGGTGAGAGCGCCGGCCTGGTGCCGTGCAAGCAGCGAAGAGCGTGAGGAGGAAGATGATGATGATGAAGAAGTAGGTTGAGTCTGCCCCGGCCGCAGCGTATCCTCGGCGGACACTGGAGTGCCGTCAGATAGTCCAGTGCAGCCCAGCGTCACTGGGTGCTCCGACCTTCCCCTGGCTTCGGTTTTAGCCGGGGTTTTTGATAAAACCCACCCAGCTCGCCCAGGGTGGTCGCCCCGGGTGAGGGTCCGCGGAGGGGAAGCTGTAAGAGCGGAGAGGCACCCGATGCCGCGGTCCTCGTTACCGGGCTGTGTTCATGTTAACTGGATTATCTGCACGTGCATTGCAGTGTCGGCCCACAGTCAGAGCACGCCACCCACCTGGTGTGACAGCATGTGTCCCCCGCCACGGGGCGGGAGGGGACAGGGACGGGGGACCACGGTGAGGGCTGCTCACCTCGCACTGCATGGACAGGCTCCGGGCACGGGCACCTTCTCGTGGGGCTGGTGCCACCGTAGGGTCCAGGGTGCGACTGGTGACCCTGTGCATGTGAGTGGAGGTGGGGGCGAGCACAGCCCAGCCCCAGCAGAGGGTTACCCCCAAGGGGCTGAACCCCAAAACCTTGCTCAGGTGCAAAAGAAGGTGTGTTTTCCACCCCCCTTGCTCTGGGTGACGATTCTCTTGTGCACGGTGTCACCTCCCTCCTGCAGCAGTGCAGGAGGAGCTGGGGCTGTAGCACCTTCCTGGAGATGTTCCCCTTGCAGGGACAGCTCTTGCCCTTCAGGCTGGGGAAGGAAGGTGACTCAGAGGACTTGGGATGTCCTCGCGGGTCAGGGCATCCTGGTGATGCCTCGTATTGAGGCTGGGATCAGGATTTGGCCATCAATCCTTCCCCTTCTGCTGATGCGGAGCAGACCCAGCATGCCGTACCCTTCCCCGAGCCATGGCTCAGCCACTGGCTACCTCGGAAAATCCCCCACCTGCAGCAGTGGCGACGAGCGCAGCCCAGAGCATCTCATTTCTCTCCTCCCCAAGGGTTCAGAGATGGTACCTGGAGCAGCAGCCCCTGCGTGTGAGCAGGAGGAGCTGAGCCAGGTCTGCAGAGGCCGATGCTGAGGCTGGGGTGTCTCTTCTGTCAGTGGGGACCCGTGGCCAGTCCCTGCCCAGGTCCCCACGTCCTGCTGCAGAGCAGACCTGCTCTGCTTCCACCTGGATGGGTCATATTCTGTACCTGCTCGGGTGAATCTCTCTTGGCTGAGCCCTCTTCCCAGCTTGTCTGGCTGACCATGGGATGGGTGAGATCCTGCCCTGCGATCTAGAAGATGAGCCAATCCTGCCGGCAGCCGTGCAGTGCCCAGCTCAGAGCCTGGACGAGTCCCCTTGGGGGTCTCGTGGCCCTCAGAGGAGGTCATAATCTCTGGGTCTTCACACCTCTGTGCCCCACCGTGGCCTTTTCCCCCCTCTTCCATCAGGATCGTGTATAGCAATGACTCTGTTTGCCTCCAGAGCAAGAAGATAGAGCGGGGTGTGTGGAGTGCATGGGGGGTCACGCCAGCACGCTGAGCGCGGGGGGCTGCCCGGTGGCTGCCAGGGCATGCAGGAGGCGGCGGTGCATGCAGGGGGGCTGCTGGCCTGGCCCCGCGAGCCTGACCTGAGCCTTCCACCTCTCTCTTGCAGCCGCGTGAGAAAGGGCGGATGCGTTTCCACCGGCTGCAGAACGTGCAGATCGCCTTGGATTTCCTGAAGCAGCGACAGGTAAGGGCTGATTTAGGCTCATCCAGAAGCAGAGCTGGGTGATCTGTGTTTTTTTTTCTCCAAGGGAGGCTCTCAGGAAGGGTGTCAAGAAGCAGCATCAGACTGTGCCAGGGTGTGCCCATCCCCGCGGTGCCGGTGCTGGTTGAGGACGGCTGTCAGGGGACTTTCCCCCCCGTAGGCATTGTGCACTCTCAGAACCACCCGTGTGGCACAAAAACTAGTGTCAAAATGAGGGACAGGACTCTGGTTCTGGGAAGGGGTTTGCAAAAGTCACAGACGGTCACTTCTGCACCCCAAAAGGCTCACCCGGGGCTCCCCGGCAGATCCTGGCGGTGGGGATGCGTAGCTGTGGCACATGCGTACCTTCCCACCAGCTTTCGGGGGAGAGCGGGCAGCTGGCTACTGCCCAGCCCCATGCCACCGTGGCCTCGGAGCTGGCACAGGCGGGTGCCTCGTTGTGCGGCATCACCCCTCCGGACGGCAGCACAGACATGTTGTCCTCCTGTGCTGCCCTTGGCCAGCATCACCCGTTGGCTTTCAGAGGGCAGGCTCCCTCCGCCAAGCTTTTGGGAGGCGCTGGGTCCGCAGCGCCTGTGCAGCTGGTAGGGACCAGGCATCCTCCGCAGCCCCGGGCAGAACCCGCCCGGAGCAGTGGGATGCATCCCTAGACTTGTTGGTTCTGCAGCTGAAACCCCCGCAGCCCTGGGGCTGGGTGTCCCGTTCTGCCTGTTCGGTCAGGTCTCCCCGCCGTGATGCTCCCCAGATATGCCAAGAGACGATGATAAATTGTACCAGTTCATGCTGAAGCAGAGATTTTTCTCTCTCTGCTGGCCTGAGGGCACTGAATAAATTTGAGCACATGCCCCACTCCAGGGAGGGTGAGCTGCTTCCAGTCCCCCCCTCCTCCCCAGCCCCTTGATAGAGACATTTTGCTGGCGGCTCTTGGGAGCTTGTTTCCCTACTTGGATGAAACAGCTTTTTCCTTTGAAGCCTGATGGCCTGGTGGCAGCGGCCTTGCTGGCACATCTTACCCCAGATGCTCCTGCTAGAGATTGTGGGGTCCCATTGAGTGCTGGCGAGCGGGGACACCCCCGTGGGGAGCCCAAAATGCGTGGCAGCTCCCGGGAAGGCGGCTGCAAGGAGGGCAGGAGCAGCGGCCGGGCAGCACCGCTCCCATTTGCATCTGCTGGAAGCGCCGAGGCCGGTGCTCCCGGTGCCGCAGGCATCTCCATGGGGTTCAGGTGCTGCACGTGTGTTTAAACCACCCCTAGAGCAAAGCAGCCGGGAGGGGGCAGCTCTGGGACTGCCTGGGGCCGGAGTCTGCCAGGACAGGGGCTTTTGGTGGGTGCTGGGGAAGGACCCTCAGTGCGGGCAGTGCTGGCGTTTCTGCCTTTGTTAGGGCTGATTGATTAGCAGCTGGGTTTTGAACGCAGGAGGGAGTTAATAAAGCTCGGCCACCCTCTTTTAACCATGCTCTGTGGTCTGTAGCTGTTAAATTATGCACTAGTGCTCAGGGCTTCGGGGATGAGGCACTTCTCCACGGGAGCTGAAATAAAGCCGTTAAGTGCTGGGAAAGCACTTCTAGCCGGAGAGTGCTAGAGACGTGAAAACTCCTTCCTTCCCCCCTTCCTGAGCCAGGGTACGGGCTGGCCTCGCTGCCTTTTCGGGAAGTGCCCAGGTCTTGTGTGTCTGCTCCCCTCTGGAGTGTTTGGGGTGGCCCTGGGGACGGCACGGTTGGGGACGTGTCCCCATGCTCTCTGCGGGGGAGGCTGATGGGGAGCTTTGACCCTGTTGCTTCTCTTTCAGGTGAAACTGGTGAACATTCGCAATGATGACATTACGGACGGCAACCCCAAGCTCACCCTGGGGCTCATATGGACGATCATCCTCCACTTCCAGGTAGGTCATGGGAGTTTCTTGCCGAAGGACATGGGGTGGATGGCTGGAGCGCGTTGTCTCTCCGCGTGTTTCGTGGCGATGCCGGCATGTAGGTTGGTCCGGAAGATCAAGGCACATTGCAGTGTCATGGAGACCGGTGTTGGAGAATAGCAATGCCCTTTTCTCATCATTTACGTAATGAAATCGTTAGTGGTGGGTTGTGTGCGGTGGCCTCCCGGTTGGCAGCAGGGTTGTTGGTGGTAGCTGTTTGCTCAGCCGAGTCTCTGGAGGAGAAGAGCAAATTTGGAGGGGGGCCGTGGAGGGGACAGTCTGAGCTCACACCTATGTGGGACTGTTATCCTGAGGCGCTCCTGGCCCTTTGGGTGGTCGGCGCAGCCACGGGATCTTTCGTTGGGATGGAAAATATCAGCTGCGTGACAGGGGTTCAGGTCAGCGATGGGAGAAGCTTTCTGACCCAGCTGGGGTGCTGGGGAACGCACTTAGGACCATCTCCAGCAAGCGTATGCTATAGGTGCTCTTGCAAAACAGGGTCTCGGGTCTTTAATAGCCTCAAATTATGCGGTTGTATCTTTGATGCCCTCAGGGGGACGATGCGTGGCCCCTGATGCCACCAGTGTGTTGGCATGTGGGGCTTGCTCAGCGGTGCTGCTGTCAGCAGCTCATTAGCGACGGGGCATTAGCTCTGGGGCTGTCTCCTCCACGGGACCGAGCCCCTGGGAGCTGTGGTGTCCCGGCTCCCTGCCGTATCCCCGCTGGCTTCTTCCAGATGAGACTAGCGCTGGCTTTGAGACCTCGTAAGGAAGATTTTCAGTTTTGGAGGATAAGTGGGCAGTGCCCCGGGGAGGGGCTTTTTTAGGGGAGCATGGGGGTAAATTGGGTGTAAGGCTGCTGACGAGGTGCTCTGCTGGTGTTTTGGCCCTGGGAAGCAGCTGGGGTCGAGCAGGGTCTGGATGCTGATGAGTCACTGTCATCTCCGGTGGGGCTTTGGCTGGTGGCATCCTGTCCCCGTTGTCCTCAGGGTGGCTGTACCCTGGTCCATCCTCTGCTGCCGGAGACCAGGGAGGGGACATCAAGAGGTTCTGGGCCCCCCTCCATGCCCAGCTGGGTGGGGATGCTGCCACCCTGCCGTGGAGGACAGGGTGGGTGACGAGGGAGACCGAGGGGCGGTGGGCTGGTGCTGGTGAGCCTGCGCGTCCTCTCCCTGCTGCGCTAACGGGATTTTTTCTGGGGTTGTAGCTCCATTGTGAACCTCTTAATCTCCTGTGTCCCAGTGCCGCTGCCTGGGGGCAGGCGGCTCGGAGAGCCCCGGTGAGAGGTTTGGGGTGGACTGGTGCTCCCTGTTTTCTGTCGTGTCCCTGCTTTTGGCATGTGTCACCCTGCTCTGGTCCCTCCAAGCTGGCGAGAGGAGTTGGGATGCTGCATGCTCCTCCAACCCTGTCCTCGGCGGCGTTCAGGGCAGGAGCTGTGGGGCTGGGCTGGGACGGGAGCATCGGCGCTGCCGTAGCCTGTTGGGACCCCGTGACTGCAGCTCCCTGAAGCGATGCGGGGTCCCCAGGGCACCTTGGGCTGCTCCTCCATGCCCCGAGCCGGGTGAGCCTGGCAGGAGGGTGGGCACGTGAGCTGGTCTCTTGGGGCTCTCAGCATTAAGAGTTGAGGACCAAACCTTCCGAATTGGAGAGAAACACCCCTGCGGGAGCCAGCGCAGCAGCCCCGCTTCCCCATCGGCATGCATGCAGAGCCGCTCTGACTCCTCCCTGCTTTTTTTTCCCCCTATTTCTCTCCCACCCCTTCCTTTATGCTACCTTTGCCAACCTTCCCCGGGTTTTGTGTTTTTTATCCCCCCTCCCCAGCGTCTCCCGCTCCCCCTCCCCACTCCGCTGCCTGATTCCTGCTCCCTGTTTGTGTTGGCGAGGGCCGTGCTCCAATTACCTCATATTTGGAGAGAAGGACGCCGCAGCCAATCCCCGCTCCCTCTGCTTTTAGGTCAAGTGATTTCTGAACTGCAGTGAGATGCTTTGAATTTGTCTTCTCGCAGCGCCCAGGCTGTAAGATGGCTGTCTGGAGCGGCAGCGGCGGCGGCAGGGCTGGCGGGAGGGAGCGGCGGCAAGGGGCGGTCGGCGGCACGGTGTACGGCGTGCGTTTGATCCAATGAAACCCGGCTCGGGATTTATTTGGGAGCCGGCGACTCGCTTATCTGCCTTACAGCCGGCACTGGGGAGGAGGAGGAGATGGGGAATTCTTTGGGCTGCGTTAAAGAGCCGAAGGAAAAAGCTGTGGGAAAGGCACCCCTGTCTCCCAAAAAAAGGGTCCGCTTTAAACGGAGGCGGAAGGGGAAGAGGAGAGCAATGCCGGAGGCAGCCCCGCAGGAGGATCCGCCGGCCCTGGAGGTGACTGAGGATGAGGAGGTGCCGAAGTCCAAGGCAGCCCCGCGGCAGGAGGGAGGAGAGGAGCCGGCCGGGAGCTGGCACAGCCGGGGGGACCCCAACCCTGCGGCCCTGCACCCCGGGCTCATCGTGCAGGTGAAGGAGCGGTTTCAGGGGGAGGTGCAGAAAGCTCGCCTGGTGCTGGAGCCGCGGCGGCTGGGTGCAGCGGGAGCTTCCCTGGAGGAAGGCACCACCGTCATCGCCCGCTTGCTGGACAACCCGGCTGAGAAGGACTGCGAGAAGGCGGTGAGCCGGCTGGTCGAGCTGCAGAGGGGCGGTGCGGGCAGCCGCCGGGCCGTGCTGCTGCCCCTGCGCGGGGGGACCGATGGCCCCGCAGAGGGGCTCCTGTCCCCGGTGAGCACCGTGTCCGGCGAGGAGCCAGCGAAGAGCTGGGAGCCGGGGGCCGGCAGCGCCCTGGATGCCTGGGGGAGAGGAGGCAGCAATGATCCCAGCTCCAGCGCCGCATGGACCTGCTCCTCCACAGCAGAGCCGGGCACCGTTTCGGAGCTGTCTACACCGTCCCCCATGGTGGATCAGCTGGAAAACCCCAGTGTGGGGAGAACCTCAGGGTTGCCATCGTCTCGGGCTGGGGAGGGAGACGGCCATGGACTGCCGCTCTCCTGCAGCCCATCCTCCTTCAGTGGGCGCAGCGGCGGCGCGGCCCAGAGCTCCTCAGGGTACAGCAGCAACCCGGCACGCCGGCCAGCCAAGGGCGCTGGAGCCACGATGTCTTCTTCTGAAGGTGGCCGCAGGCTCGCTGCAGAGGGCTGGGCTCGGAGGGGGAGCTCAGCCAGAGGAATGGTCAGTGTCTGTGTGTACCCCCACCCCCTTTTTGGAGCGGGGTGGGGGGACCTGGTTCAGTGGACCCCAGATCTTGGTGGCCCCTGGGGAATGGTCATCTTGGCGAGGAGCGACCTTGTGCTGAGCGCGGGCAGGATGACTCTGGTGCAGAAAACTCCTGATGCCTTTTCCCCTCCGAGCGTCTCCGCTGGGACAGCATCCCCCGGGGACCAACCGTCCTGTCCTCTGCTCTGGCAGGGCTGGTCAGAGAGTGGCTCTCGCCGGAGCCGGTGGCTGCGGCTGGCAGTCACACGGGCTCTCAGTGCCATTGCGTTTGCTGTCAGCAGCGCTCTTGCTGTCACCGGTGGCACACATGGCCTTGGGGCTGCTGGGTCGGGGGCGAGTTTGGCATGTCCCCTGCCGGGGGTCAGCAGTGGGCGAACGTGGAGGCGTGGGGGCTCTGCCTGCTCCGAGGGGGCTTCGAGAGGAAGAGGAGGGGGTGATGCTGTGTTTGGTTTTGGAGCCCGTTGTTGCTGTTTGGAGATGACTCTTTGGGGGTGGCAGGGCGGGCTGAAGGCACCTTTGGGTTTGGTCAAGCTCTGCACGCCCCGAGACAAGCATGTGGTTGGAGGGGCAGGAAAGGGGCTGTGACCCCCGATACCTTTGCCGGGTTGGGACCGGTGTCACAGCCACCATCTGGCCTTCAGCGTCCTGCCACCGGTTGCTTGATGGGCGAGGCTGATGTTGGAAGGTGTTGGAAGGGGCTGGCCCTGGGTCTTGCGAGTTTCTGCTCTCTCTTCTTGCCGGTGCCTCCCTAAATCTTTGTCCTGACATAGACATGTGAAGAAAGGAGGGTGGAGCTGGTGCCGCATCCTGCACCTCTGTCAGCGCAGCCCTAGGAGGGTCTCCTGCAAGGATGCCCTCAGGGAAAGGGCCAGTTGTTGGAGAAACCCACTGCTGGGTGAACGAGTAAAAATAAAGCATTTATCCGAGCAAGGAGCTCCCCGATGGGCAGCGGCGCTGGAAAGCCCAGGTGGGGCACAGCCGATGGGTGGGCTCGCAGAAGGTTTCATTCTGCTCTTAGTTAAGAGCTGCTGGGTAATCAATAAGGAGGTGCTGGGCAGGCAGAGGTTTGTGGGTCCTTCCCCGCTCCCTGCAGGCATGGAGGGTCCCATCCTGCTGCTCCCCCAGCACATCACCCTATCCATCCTGGCTTTAGTACCGGGTCCCAGCATCCCTAAGGAAACCTGGCCCCCCGGGGCTGGAGGAGTTAAAGGCAGCACTGGTGGTGTGGCAGCGGCTGACAAAGAGCAGTTTTGTGTGTGATGAGCGTATCAGGCTCGGGAGAGGGAGGTGAGCTGCAGCATACCAATTACACCACCGCTCGCCGTGCCGTGCCTCGGCGGCATCTTCCCCGGCTAATCCTGCAGGTCCCTGCCTCCTGCCTGCAAAGGGATCCTGGCAGCTGGGATCCGTACAATGCCAGCACCCAACCAGGTGTATTTTGAGGGGGAATAAAGCAACTGGGTGTTTTCCAGGCAGAGAGGGCTCGGAGGGGTGGTGGGTAGGGCTGGGTCCTGGCACACCTTCTCCCTGCAGTGCTGGGAGGAGGATTCCGGCGAGCACCCAGCCTGCCTTGCCTTTCCACAGGCGCCTCGGAAAATAGGTGAGGCTCCTATCCTCCCCTTTGTCTGCCCCTTAATTAAGGGGAGGTAATTGTACTAATTGGGGAGCTGGGGGGGGGAAGGG
>VYXH01011860.1:47864-58144 GCA_013397275.1 Burhinus bistriatus | reverse complement strand
TAAGGTGTTTTTTTTTTTAACAACATGATGCTCTGGGTGGAGCATCCCCCGCCACACTGGCAGCCCTGGTGAGGGATGGTGTTGGCCGTCCCTCTTGAGTGCTCCCTCACCGCCCAGCCATGGGTGCTGCTGGATGGGGCCGACCATTCCTGCATGAGCCTCGGGTGTCCGAGGGTGCTGGAGCTCCTCACGGTGGGTGCTGGGCAGGAGCGGGCAGCGGAGCGGGTTTGTACAGGAGGGTGCGCAGGCATTGCTGTCGGCACAGCCTGTTCGGGGCAGGAGGAGACCCGCCTAGGCGCCCGTCTCGCCAGGGCGTTGCATTCCCGGCGAGGTGTGCCCCGAGCCCTGGCTGGGGGGGAACGGTGCCAGCATAACCCACCAGGGTGTGCCACAGGCTGCTGGCTGCGCACCGCTGCTCTCCGGCATGCTCAGAGCACGTGTAGCAGCCACCACTCCCGAGAGCAGAGCCTGGGCAGAGGAGCAGCTCCGGTGAGCTCGGTGGTGGTAGGAAGCCGGGGTCCGGTGATAGCAGCTCCTGTGCCGGCAGGGCCGGACTGGGCTGCACGCGTGGCTGAGCAACACCTCCTGCCCCTGTGAGATGGGGTTGGCAAACGGCTGTGCCTCCCTCACCTGCCTGGATCTCCAGTCTGCCCAAACCACGCCACATCTCGGCACCCCGGCGCTCTCCTGCAGGTCCGGTGGTCCATTCCCATGTCTGTTGGCTCTGGGGTCCCCTCTCCCTCACGGTGACCAGGAGTTTCCTCCTGCCCTTCCAGGCAGCTGTCAGGTCTTGGCCAAGTTCATAGAAACTAGATGTGCCTGGTGGTCATTCCTCCTCCCACGTCACCCTGTGGATGTGCTGCTTCCTTACAGATCTCCGACATCTACATCAGCGGGGAGTCGGGGGATATGTCAGCCAAGGAGAAGCTGCTTCTGTGGACACAGAAGGTGACGGCGGGTTACATCGGGGTGAAGTGCACCAACTTCTCATCATGCTGGAGCGATGGGAAGATGTTCAACGCGCTCATCCACAGATACAGGTAGGCAGGAGGGAGCAGCGAAGAGCATCATCTGGGTGGGAGGAAGGGCCGGGGACCTCCCCAGGGGTTCCTGCCCACCGCTGCGGTTGGTGATGGTCTGGATTGCTTGGAGATGTAGGTGAGGCTTGCAGGGAGCAATGTCTCTTTTACCTGGAAATCATCTTTTCTGCCAGCTAGCTGGGGGGTGGATACTTGGAAAGAGCAACAAATACATCAGGTTGCAAGAAAAAAACACCTTGAATGAGGCTGGAGAGACAGGCAAAAGAAAAGGCAGAGCTTTTAAACTCTCGAGTCTGGCAGTGCTGCAGTGCTGTCCGTGTTAGTGCTGCCCGTTCTGCTGTCTGTGAATAGCAGCACTTCCATCCGCGCTTCCATCCGAGGGTCTCGGAGCTCTCCCGAGCAGCAATTAAGCATCTCACAGTTCCTTGAGACGCAGCACAGCCCCACACACCTTCCACATGCTCAACATAGGCAGCGAGTCAGGGCTGGGGTGGGCTTCTGCCCCGGCTCCTTGGTCAAGGGGACTTGGCACGGCCTTGAGAGCCTGCAGGAGGATAGCAAAGGCCCCGTGAGAAAGCACCTCCGGGTAGCTGAAAATAGCACTGCCTTCCTGCGCTGCTCTGTGCTCGCTCGTGGCCGGGAGGAGCGGGCAGGGATTAGCAGGGCAGGAGAGGCAGGGCTGCTGCAGGCAGGAGATGGGGTGCGTGGTGGGCAGCAGACTCCTGGGGCACAGAGGCTGGGATTTTCCTGGCTCCGCTGCGCTCATTTGCAGTTCGTTTGTGCTGCCGTTTGCTGGTGGTGTTCTGTTCCTGGCATTTCCTCCCGGCGCAGGGCTGGCAGCACCCGTGCCTGCTGCCTCTCCTCCGCTCTGCGGCAGGCAAAGGGCTCTGCCCATGTCCTCTGGAGAGGTGAAACCACCCCGCTTTGGGGCTCTTTAGTGCACCTCCTTCCAGGGAAGGCTCGCAGTCCCAGCCTGGCACGCTGGGTACAGAGCGGGTGCCGGAAAGGGCAGGTCCCAGAAGAGCATGAGAGGTTTTCCTTCACAGCCTGAGCATCCCCTTCCCAAAGGGGACAAGCTGGGGAGATGCCGCAGTCCAAGTTCCCTTGGAGAGCCACCAGCCTGGGACAGGGGCTCAGACAAGCCCTCGGAAGCCACTGGAGCAGTGGTGTCTGTCCAGGTTGCTCTGCCCTGCGCACCTTGCACTGTTTCGTAGAATCACAGACTGGTAGGGGTTGAAAGGGACCTTCAGAGATCATCTAGAGCCAAAGCAGGGTCACCCTGAGCAGGTTGCACAGAGTGGCATCCAGGAGGGTTTGGAATATCTCCAGAAAAGGAGACGCCACAGCCTCCCTCGGCAGCCTGTTCCAGTGCTCCGACACCCTCAAAGAAGTTTTTCCTTATCTTCAGATGGAACTTCTCATGTTCCAGTTTGTGCCCGTTGTCACTGGGCACCACTGGAAAGGGTCTGGCCCCATCCTCTCGCCACCCGCCCTGTAGACATTGATCAGCGTTGATGAGATCCCCTCTCAGTCTGCTCCTCTCCAGGCTGAGCAGCCCCAGGTCTCTCAGCCTTTCCTCATCAGAGAGATGCTCCAGTCCCCTGAGCGTCTTTGTAGCCCTCTGCTGGACTCTCTCCAGTAGTTCCTTGACACGTTCTTGAACTGGGGAGCCCAGAACGGGACCCAGTACTGCAGATGTGGCCTCACCAGGGCAGAGCAGAGGGGGAGGATGACCTCCCTCGAGCTTTGCCAATGTCGTGACTCTGGCACGTGTCTTGCAGGCCAGATCTGGTGGACATGGAGAGGGTGCAGATCCAAAGTAACCGGGAGAACCTGGAGCAGGCCTTCGAGATTGCCGAGAGGCTGGGGGTCACGCGGCTGCTGGATGCTGAAGGTGGGCAGTCGGGGGGAGTGGCTGGTGCAGGGAGATGCAGACCTCTCTGCCCACTCCCGTTCCTCACTGCCTTTCTGCTTCCCCCTTGCCAGATGTGGATGTCCCCTCTCCGGATGAGAAATCCGTGATAACTTACGTGTCTTCAATCTACGATGCCTTTCCCAAGGTCCCTGAGGGAGGAGAAGGGATCAGCGCTATCGTAAGCATCGCTGCGGGTTGAGAGGCTGGGACAGCAATTTGGGAGGCAGCTGGTTGTTGTGGGAAGGGTTTGGAGGTTCCCTGTCCACCGTAGCAGATGACTGATGGATGGAAATGGCTCAGGGGGAGGAAGGAGCTTCTACATTAGCGTGTCTGCCCTGAGAACTGCCGGTGTGCCTGTAGGGCCGTGGCATTCTCCAGGCTCTGCAGCTTATGCCACGGGTTTTGAGCTCATGGGAAAGCTGAGCTGGCTTCCAGGGAGCAGCTTGTGAGGAGTATCCTCCTCCTCCTCCTTCCTGTACCTGGGATGGCATCACAGCAGGGAGGCACAGGCGAATGATCCACCCCGTAGCTGTGATCGTGGCACCTCGGTTCCCTCCGTGCTCTGCTTGGCAGGGTCGGGCTCTGCCTCTCCCTCACAGAGACCTGCCCACCAGCAGAGCTCTGCAAGGGTGCTCTCACCCCGCAGGAGGTGGATTCGCGGTGGCTGGAGTACCAGAGCCACGTGGAGTCGCTCATCTCATGGATCAAGCAGCACATGATACTCATGTCAGATAAATCCTTCCCCCAGAACCCTGTAGAGCTAAAGGTAGGTCCTGGACAATGTCTATCTGCAGTGTCCCGTGTGCTCGGCGCCAAGAGCTGGGTGGTGGCATTCCCCAGGGTAGTTTCTGATGAACCTTTCTCATCCCAGGCACTTTATAACCAGTACATACACTTCAAAGAAACTGAAATACCAGCGAAAGAGCAGGAAAAAGGAAGGATAGAGGAGCTCTACAAACTGTTAGAGGTAAGTATCATCGTGGCTACCCAGAGGCTTGTAGGTGGGAGTGTTGTGCTTTTAGCAAGACTAAACTGTGCTCGGTTCAGGTTTATTTTGGAAAGGAGAAGTGGAAATAACCCTTGGGGTGAATGATGTAGCAAGCAGCATACTGCAGGAGTAGAGGCAGCGCTGTTGCCTTGTCGCCTCGCTTTCCTTGCTGTAATTTCTCCCTAACCAGCTGGAGGAGGAGGTAGAAAATGCCATACTGTTGATGTTTTCCCCAGGTATGGATTGAATTTGGACGCATCAAGTTGCCCCAGGGCTACCACCCCAATGACGTGGAGGAGGAGTGGGGCAAGCTCATCATAGAGATGCTGGAGCGCGAGAAGCTCCTGCGGCCAGCGGTGGAGAGGTCAGTGCACTGCCCGCGGCAGGCTGAGTCCCCTGCGGGGACGTCCCCTGCTCCCCTGGCTGGAGGGACATCCCAAAGCTTCTCTCTCATTCTCTTTCCCTCTGCCATCGCAGGCTGGAATTGCTGCTACAAATTGCTAACAAAATCCAGAATGGTGCTCTGAGCTGTGAAGAAAAACTCACTCTCGCAAAGAACACGCTGCAAGCTGTGAGTGTGGGGGGTATTTTCCCCCCTCCTAATTCTTTATTTTCTTTTTTTTTGTTTTCCTGCCCCTTCTTTTATGCCCATCTCTACCGCTTTCTTCTGCCTGGGGTGGTAGGTTCCCCTGGACAGCTTTCCTTTCTCTTCTGGCATTGAGCCCGTCCCAGAGGGGCTATAGGGGCGGTGGTGGACACCTGGTGACCTATGGCACAAGGACCTTGGGGACAGGGGGGCAGAGGAACGGCCTTGCCATGCAGCAGCCTACCTCTGGAGACGTAGCTAGTGAGGCTGGACACCTGCAGAGGTGCTGGGTTGGAGGAGAACTACAGTTCTGGGAAAGCTTGCTGTATAACGAGGCTTAAAACCCCAAAACTCTGTTTTATTTGTCTAAAAGACAGACCGAAGGGGCTCAGTTGCAGACTGTAGCTACCTGGGTAGGGAGCAGATTTCTGAAGAGAGGTTGTTTTGTTCTGGGAGAAAGAGTTGTAAGGGTTGGGAGCTAAAAATGGTTAAACTCAAGCAAGAAATGAGATGCGTGTTTAAGTGACTGCCCATGGCATTAACCATGGGAGCCCATCTATCTCTAGAAGCTTTCGGTTCATCAGCAGGAGCTTTTCTAAAGGGGATGTCCTGGGTGTGGTGTGAGTAGAACTCATGTTCTTCTGCTCAAGTCAAGCTTGTGGATCAAAAGATCTTTTCGGTCTTAAAGTTGATATGGGGCTGCTATCGTGTTCTCTCTGCCCACGTGCCTGGGCTGAGGCGACCCAGCCTTCAGTCTCCTCTCCCTCGGTGCAGGATGCTGCTCACCTGGAGTCGGGCCAGCCGGTGCAGTACGAATCCGACGTGGTCGTGTATCTGCAGGAGTGCGAGGGGCTCATCCGCCAGCTACAGGTGGATGTGCAGATCCTTCGGGATGAGAATTACTACCAGCTGGAGGAGCTGGTGTTCAGGTGAGAGGGGCTGTGTCCCAGATGGTCTGTGGATGGAGAAACATGGTCAGGGGCTGATGCACGGGACTCCTCTGCTTGCTGCAGGGAAGGAGGGAGTGTGCGTGCATCTTCTTACCCATGCCTTGCTTGCTCCTCCAGGATCATGCGGCTGCAAGACGAGCTGGTGACGCTGAGGCTGGAATGCACTAACTTGTACAGGAAAGGCCACTTCTCCACCCTGGAGCTGGTGTCTACTTCCACTCTGAGCACGACGCACTTGAAGGGCGAGTCCCTGACGAAAGGGCTGCATACTTCCTCTGCCTCCTGGTTCCGGAAGCCCATGACCAGGACAGAGCTGGTGGCCATCTCCTCTTCCGAAGATGAAGGCAGCCTCCGGTTTGTGTACGAGCTGCTGTCCTGGGTGGAGGAAATGCAGGTGAGTGCTGGTTCTCTGGGCTAAATTACCTGCCTCCGCTCACACTGATGCGGGAAGGTAGGAAGCTGGTCTGGGCTTTTTCCTGCCTTTATCTGTGAATGATTGCTTTGATGGTTCAGTTTCTGGAGAGCGCTGTCACTTTTGTCTTGAGTTGGGTTTGGTTTTCTCTCTTGTGATCCTGCTGATCAGTGGTATCAGAAGATCCTTTCAAAGCTGGGAGCAAATCTGTACTGATGCAGTCAGCCCTTTGGTCTCACGTGGCTGTGAAGCTTGTGTAGGGTGTCCCAGAAATCATTCAGTGTTGGAGCTCTGGCTTAGGACCCTCTACCAGGGCTGACATAGTGTTTGGTCTTTCTTGAATGACCTAGAAGGTTTCCTTGCCCTCATGTCCTTTTGAGATACGCTCCTGCAGATGAGGAGTGCTGACTTGGACCTCTTGGCCTGTTTCAGATGAGACTGGAGCGGGCAGAGTGGGGGACTGACCTGCCGAGCGTGGAAACCCAGCTGGAGACCCAGCGGCACATCCATACCAGTGTGGAGGACTTGGGCTCCAGTGTAAAGGAGGCCAGGATGTATGAGGTATGGTGGCACAGGCTGGGTGACACAGCATGTGGCACAACATGTATGGGAAGGTGAGGGCATTGGGATCGGCTCTTGTAGGTAAAGGTGCCTGGGACAGAGGTGTTTTTTAAGGGCAGAGCTTCTGAATTGACGCTGGGCTGGTGCAAGAGGCTGCTGCCCTGAGCTGTCCTCTCCACCTCCTCTTGCTCACACAGAGCTGGGGAGAAAGATTTGGACATGGGGTTTCAAGTGATGCCGTCCTGTGTCAGGTAACAGCAGCATTTTTCATCCTTAAGGGTAAAATGTCTCAGAATTTCCGCGCTAGCTACACGGAGACACTGGGCAAGCTGGAGACGCAGTACTGCAAGCTGATGGTGAGTGGGCTTCTTGTGGGCTTATAGCACTGCCCAGGGAGTGTGGGATCCACCCCTGCCACCCTGCTCCTCAGCATCCCTGCTTCGAGGCTGGGGAGGGGGGAAGACCCTGGTCACCTTCAGAGCAGGAAAGAGGAATCACGCTTTGTTGTGTTCAGGAAACCTCGAGCTTCCGGCTGAGACACCTCCAGAGCTTGCACGGGTTTGTGTCTCGGGCCACTGCTGAGCTGATTTGGCTGAATGAGAAGGAGGAGGAGGAACTGGCCTACGACTGGAGCGACAACAACCCTAACATTGCAGCCAAGAGAAACTACTTCTCGGTGAGCGAGCCCAGGGCAGGGCCGGTGGGACGGGTGCTCTCTTGGTTGCGCTGCTGCTGCTTTTGATCCTCTGCGGGACCCTCAGCTACCAACAGACCTGAAGACCCCAGGGGCTGGATGGTCCCTCCCAAGTCACTGAGCTTGTGGCTCATCATGAGTGCAGCTGATGAAAGGGCCCTCCCTAGAGCAGAAAGTGCAAAAAAGTATTTGTTCAACTGCGTTTCGATTGAAAAAGCATCAAAAGATGTCTTTTTGCACTATTTGGAACTAAAGGCATCTTTAACTAGCGGGGCGGGGTGGAAGTCTGAGCTAAAGAGGAAAATTGATTCCTCTTTAAAGCAGTATAAATAAATTGCTGTCTTTCCACAATCGCACTGTCTGGAACTGCCGAGGTCCCTGGGCAGGTTTCCAGTATCTGTGTTACATCTGCCCCGTGTGTTTGCTGCACAGGAGGCATCCTAATGGGAATCGGCTGTGGTACTCCCATAAGCCGTGCTGGTTTCCCGGAGGTCTGGTATTTTACTACAGTGCTCCCATACTGCATGGTGTATTAGTTGGACACTTGGTCTGAGTGAGGCTGCTCCCCGTAGCCGGGATTTGGACTTTGCTTGTGTCCTTCATGCAGGAGCTGACGACGGAGCTGGAAGTGAAGCAGGACATCTTCCGTTCCCTCCAAGACACAGCCGAGCTGCTGTCCCTGGAGAACCACCCGGCCAAGCAAACCGTAGAGGTGAGCGGGCACACGAGAATCGGCTGGCAGCAAGTCTTCTAACCTGGGACTGGGCAACTTGCTGTCCCACCCCAGGGTGCCCTTACGGGCAGCCAGGGCTGATAAAGCGGTTTTTTGGTGGCAGAAGAACATCAGTGCAGTGATTGAGCTGTTTTATTCTGGGGTGTGCAATGAGAAGCTCGAGGCCATTCCCAAATAATCCCCACCTCAAATTAAGACACAGATACACTTGTACAAAGCATGAACCTTTTCTGCAGCGAGCGGATGCAGGGAATGGCCTCGGCTCCAGGCTTGCGGGAAAACCGTGGTGGTGAAGCAAAGGGCTGTGGGGACCTGTTTCTCCCTGGTGTTTCTGTCTGGGGTGGGAGAAAGCAAACCTGTGCCTGCCGCAGCCCCC
Organism: Burhinus bistriatus; assembly: GCA_013397275.1. Classification (NCBI taxonomy): domain Eukaryota; kingdom Metazoa; phylum Chordata; class Aves; order Charadriiformes; family Burhinidae; genus Burhinus; species Burhinus bistriatus. The sequence goes on along the minus strand of VYXH01011860.1, from coordinate 49,889 downwards.
AGCATCGCTGGTCCAGGGTCTGCCATCTCCTGCTCTTCATGCCTGTGTCTGGCTCCTGGCTGCAGCCAGATCTTGCCCGTTTATGCACATCCCACCGGCTCTAGCCGTGTCCTTCCTGTGACCCTCCTGGCTGGTAAATGCTCGTTATTCATCCCTGTTTGGTGCATGTGTTTCTCAGGCCTACAGCGCTGCCGTGCAGACTCAGTGGCAGTGGATTAAGCAGCTCTGCCTGTGTGTGGAACAGCACGTGAAGGAGAACGCCGCCTATTTCCAGGTACTTAGGAGGGGCAGCCCAAATTTCCCTGGTCACCATCCGCTGCATCCCGCTGCATGAGCTTTTCATACGCTGCTGCTCCCTTTTGAGGAGAGGGAAGGAGGGATTTGTGGTGCTCGTGGGGGCTGCTTTCTCCTGAATCATCTCTTTCTCCTTAGCTGCTCTCTGGGGATGTTTCACGAGGGCAAAAGGAATCAACTTCCATGTTCTGGCCATCCATGTGGGATGCTCGCTGCCCTTGCAGCCCTAAGGCCAGAACAGTGTTGGGAGCTGCTGGTTGAGATGTTGGGGTGGTCCCTGGCCCTGCAGTGTGCTGCTGACTGCTCGGTGGACTTCTGCAGGTTTCCATGACCCTCTTTGCCTTTGCAGTTCTTCAGTGATGCCCGGGAGTCAGAGACCTACCTGCGCAACCTGCAGGACTCCATCAAAAGGAAGTATTCTTGTGACCATAACACGAGCCTGACACGGCTGGAGGACCTGCTGCAGGACTCTATGGTGGGTTCTTCGACACCCCTGCCACCCTGGGTGGGCGATGGATGGCCTTCTTGCTCTGATCCAGCAGCATTGCTTGGGGCACCTCTTGCTTCCCAGGGAAAACTGGGCTCATTTTATTCCTGCAACAGCGCAGTTTCGTGTAATGTGGTTTGTTTCCCCATCTCGGTCAATGTTCTGCTTTTCATTGGAGCTGCTGCATGCGTTTGTACGTGGCCACGGGATGCAGGCTGTGTGGATGTGACGCTGCCGATGGGAGCTTGAGATGGGGAAAAGTAAAACATCTGAGGTGGTCCTTCCCCATCGGTGCCCATCATGCCATCCTGGTCTGCATGGAGGCGGTTGTGTTCTGCTGTCAGAGGTCTCGCGCAGAGCCCGTAGGATGCTCCTGTTTCTGCTCCTGAGCTGGTGCTCGCTAGGAGCACGGTGGGATGCGGAGAAACGCCTGCGCTTTATCCAGACCAAATCCCCTGTTAATCCATCGTGCTGTGCTGGTCAGGGGAGAGCCAGGGCAGCCCGGCTGCAGCGGGGATGGGGGCTCGGGGGCTCAGCAGCGCTGATCTCCGAACACGTGGCCCGACTTAGCTGCGGCATAGCAGAGAGCAGGCGATGGGCAATTGCGCCGTGATTTCATTGTCCAAATTGGCCTGAAAAAAACCCAACCTAAAACCAGAACCCACGGAGGAAAGCATCAGATGGTGTTTGAAACCAGGGACGGGGGGAGGATTTGGGCTGTGGGTTAACCGCTGAGCTGCTGGTGGAAGTGCCAGGAGGTGACATTTGAGCGTGTGGAGGCAGGTGGCTGCTTTGACTTTGCTCTTAGTGCACACCACTGATTTCCAGCTTGTCCCCGGGGAAGCTGGGATGCTGTTACTGGGTGTTCATGATGGGTGCATCAGCTGGGCTAGGGCTCGCTGTCTTCTCTCCTGGAGGGTCCCATCCTCTCTGTCTTGGTCTTGGCGTTGTCCTGGTCTGTCCTCCAGCGCTACCAGGACAGGGAGCAGCCAGCCTGGCTCCTGGGATCCGTATTTGCGAGCACTGTAACACCAGGAGTGTGGCAGATGCCATCTGGGGTGGGAGAGGCTCATCTGGGCAGGTGGAGAGTGGCCACCATCTCAGGACTGTGGCAGCTGCCCTGAGCTCAGTTATATTACTCTTTCTTACCTAATAAGTTAAAGTTGTATTTCTTCCAATCATGCTCCCTGGGACAGGCACAGGTAGTTTATTTAATCATTTATTCTTTTCTTTTTCTTTTTTTT
>VYXH01011860.1:726-47820 GCA_013397275.1 Burhinus bistriatus | reverse complement strand
TTTTTTTTTTTTTTTACCATTAAATTATCCTCCACTGTTGTTAGCTCACTAACTGACCCCAAGAGTACCAAGCATGAGGGAGAACGTTTTTCTGGGATCCTTTCTAAACTTTTGTAGCCAGAATAGGCTGAGCTGCCACTAATCACACAAGCTGCCAGTGTCGTGATCCGCACATGTCTCCATCGGTGCCGGAGGCTGTTCCAGGGGAGCCTTGCCACCGGTGCCCCAGCTTGTCCCATCACTGAAGCCAGCAGGGACTTGTGGGAATCAATTATGCTGCATCTTCCCCAACCGGCAAATTTCTACCCAAACCCAGAGACCTGTGCGATCACTCCACCACTAGCCCCTTCTCCTGAGACGTTTTGTCCACATAATTCATCGTATCCCCATTCCAGCCATTGGTTTAAACGTGCCTTCATCCTTTGCTTTAGAAAAGGGAGCATGCTTCTGTGGTCTCTCCTCCAGACAACTAAATGTCCCCATTTTTGGACTGGAGCTTGTCGTGCTCTTGGCCCCTTACACCTCCTGGGACTTTAAGTTTGGTGTATGTTGTGTTCTCTTTTTTTACCCTTTTGCAAGAAAATGTTTTCTTGTCCTAGCAGCAAAAGAGCCAGAGGAGTGCATGTGGCTTTGCAGGGCAGTGGGAGTAGTAGTGGCGAGGTCCCACCCCTGACTTGACATCAGATCTCCCTTCCATCCCATCTCTCCCAACCCTTCTTCCCATCCCGACAGGGCAGCAGGATCCTCCTGATGTGTTTGTTCAGCCCTTGAGATCCCAGTGTAGCTCTCGCAGACCAGCGCTGGGGTGGGGGGTGCCGAGGTGCCTGGGAGAGACCTCCTCTCCCCTGCCTCGAACAACCCGTCCTTCATCCTTCTTTCTGCCAGGACGAGAAGGAGCAGCTCATTCAGTCGAAGAGCTCCGTCGCCAGCCTGGTGGGACGGTCCAAAACCATTGTTCAGCTCCGGCCCAGGAACCCGGAGCACCTCGTGAAGAGCACGATCCCCATCAAGGCTGTTTGTGACTATCGGCAGATCGAGGTGAGGGCTGGAAGGGTGTCGCTTTGAAAGGGAAGGCTGGGACGAGGCAGGGGAGCAGCACCCGTGATGGTTTAGGGTGAGCTCCATGGTGTCTGTCAATGGAAAGCAGGAATGGAGTGGGAAGACAGGAGGAGGGAAACAGCGCGGCTGTTTTTCCTGGAGCAGATTTCCATGTCTCAGATTTATTCTGGGCAGGAGCTAAAGTCCTTTTCCCCAAGGAGGATGGGCTTCATCAGCCTCAGCCAAATAAGCACGTGGGTGGTAGCCAGCTCTGTTTAACTTCCTTGTCCCTTCCTCTCCAGACATGAGTGTGCTGCACTGCTTGGCACTATACCAGGCTTTTGCTTGATTAAAATATATCTCTCTATATATATTTACGGAAGCTGGCTCGCCTCCAGGAGGGGCGCTGGCAGCAAGGGCAGGCGTGTGCAGCCCTGCTGCTGGTTTCTGATGGGCCGGGTGGTGTTGGTGCCGCTGCAGATCACCATCTGCCGGAATGATGAGTGTGTGCTGGAGGACAATTCCCAGAGGACCAAGTGGAAGGTGATCAGCCCCACGGGGAACGAGGCCATGGTGCCCTCTGTCTGCTTCCTGATCCCCCCGCCCAACAAAGAGGCCATCGAGATGGCCAACAGGTAACTTGCTGGTCTCTGCTCTCCCTGTGGGAGGGAGATGGGGAGGGGGTTGGTGGCACGGGAGGGGACAGAGCTGGGGTGCAAATGGGAGAGGAGCTGGGGTGGAGGTACAGGAGTGGGTGGCACAGCTGATTCGGGGCGAGGGAAGGAATCCCTTGTGGTTGTACAGCTGCAAACTCCATGGCGGCAACAGCTGTAGTAGCTTGCGAAACAGAAAACGATGATTTGGGAGGAGGGATCCCTCCAGGGACCCTTGGCACTGAACTGCAGGAGCGTCGCTCGCTGTGGGCTGCCGGGCTGGAATCACTGCCTTGATGGGCTACTGGCTGGCAGCGATGGCTGGTGGATTAACAGGGTCCGGGCTGAGCGTGCTGGGGAGGCCTGGGGCTGATAAATCTGATCCTTCCCCTTGCAGGGTGGAACAGTTGTACCAGAAAGTGATGGCGCTCTGGCACCAGCTCCACATGAACACAAAGAGCCTCATCTCCTGGAACTACCTGCGGAAGGACATAGCCCTGGTGCAAAGCTTCAGCATGGAAAAGGTACGGCAGGAACTTCTCTGCCTGGCTCCGGGGCTGCGTCGCTCGGTGTCCGGGCTTCTTCGAGTGGCTGAGGAGCAGGGGAAGTGATAAAGGGAAGACCAGAGCCTGCAACGTTGGGGAAGCTGAGGGTCTTTGCACCTTGAACAGTGGGAAAACCTGAGCTTGGGGGTTCCGTGCAAAATGATTGCAGTTTTTCCCCAATCAAAAGAGCATCAGCAGTTTGCTGCTGAACAGTAATAAGAGATTGTGGATTTAGCGTTTCATTAAGGAGCGAGCAAGGCTGGAGGGAGGCGGGAGGATGATACGGGAGAGCTGGTCTTCTCCTCTGAAGAGAACATACTCACTTGGCAAACGAAGGTGATTAAGCTGGGGAGGGTGGCCTCAGGTGATGCGTAGGAAGTTGTTCCTGGTGGTTAGATGTGTTGCTTTTCCACTTGCAGCTCCGATCCTTAGCGCAAGGGGAGTGCCAGCAAGCCATGAAGAGCCTCCAGGCACACTACGAGGACTTCCTGCAGGACAGCCGGGACTCGGAGCTCTTCTCGGTGTCGGACCGGCTGCGTCTAGAGGAGGAAGTGGAGTCTTCCAAGGAACACATCCGGCAGCTGCTGGAGTCCATGGAGAACGGTGAGCTTCAAAGGGCTGATGGATTAACCAGGAGCTGTGGGGACTCATAAACAAAGGATTTATGGGATGGCTTAATTTTCTTTTTTTTTCTGAGCTAGCTAATTGATGGTGTGAGCAGCTGCTCTCCTTGTTTCTCCATCCATTCAAGTGTTCAGCCTTTGTCCAGCAATGTTCCTGCAGAAAGGGCTTGGCTTTGCAGCTTCAGCTTAACTGCTGAGGCCTCTTACCCTAATATTGTTGAAGATGGGTTTAGTCATTAGGATGCACCCTGAGCACGGAGTTCTTCTTGCATTTAATCTTTAAGAAAATATATGTAGTGGTCGCAGTCCCGCTGTTCAGAGCAGCAGATGGCTCCCGGTGTGACACACCAGGACTGAATCCCACTAAGACTGGGGACTCCGGCTTCATCATGCGCGGTGCTCTGTGGCTGGACTCCTTCTCGGCTGCGTTTGAACGAGATGATTTGATTAACTTGTTTTCCATCTGAGCAGAGACCCTGGTGCCTCGGTGTCAGTGCGATGCTGCACTTGGCTCTGGGGCTCCCGACAGGTCCCATCTGGGGCAGGTACTGGCAGGGGTTGTTTGAGCTGCTGTTTTGGTTTGTCTGTGACTCGCAGAAGACAAGGATGAGACTGTTGCCAGGACGTATCTCTCCGAGCTGAAGAATATCCGTCTGCGCCTGGAGGAATGTGAGCAGAGGCTAGTGAGCCGAATCCAGTCCCCGAGCAGTGCCCGAGCAGACGGTGATACTATCCAGGAAAACACCATCCGCATTGCAGAGCAGGAGGTCAGTCCTGCTGCTGTGAGATGTGGAGGGGAGGGAGGTGGTGGCTGCTGGGTTTTAGCATGTGCCAAAAATACCTTTTAACGTCTCCAGGGTGAATGTGTGGGTGGTGGGTGTGTGCCTGTGTGGGGTTCGAGGGGATCTTGCTGCACAGAAGGTAGCAGGAAACCTCTCCAGGTGGGCTCCCTGCTTCATTCCATACCATCTCCTTTGCCAAGGGCACTCCTGCTCTTTCTCCGCCTGCTTGGGCTCTCCTTTCATGTTCTTTCCCTTCCTCCCATAGCGCATGCAGGAGGATCTGCGGCAGCTGCAGTCGGACCTGCGGTTTGTTTCTGAGACATGCTACAGCTTCCTCGACAAGGCGCCCGCAGGGTCCAGCACGCCCCACTTGCGTTCTGAACTTGACTTGGTGGTGAACAAGATGGACCAGATGTATGGGCTGTCTTCGATCTACCTGGACAAGTGAGTCAGGAGGTGCTTCTGTTCCCAAATAACCTTCTTTGTATCTGTCTGATTCTGTTAAAGACCTTTCTTCTGGCCCTCTGACACACCTTGCGCTGAGCTCCGTCCCTCTGCAGCACACGGTGCGAACAGCCTCGCGATCAAGAGGATGTCTGCCAAATTTTGGATGTCATTGTGCTGCCTCTGTTTGATTTGCCAGGCTGAAGACTGTTGATGTTATTATTCGTAACACCCAAGGAGCAGAATCTCTGGTCAAAGGGTACGAGGTTAAGCTGAGCCAAGAGGAGGCAGTGCCCGCCGACCTGGCAGCTATTCAGTCTCACAGGGCGGCGTTACAGGTTGGTGCTGGTCACTTCCCAGGGTGGGCAGGCAGAAAGCGGCCAACGCTTGGGTGGTTGTGAAGCAGGGTCGTTCCCTTTCTCTGCTGAATTGGCGTCGTATGCCATTTTTCTTGCCTCGGTATAGCTGCCAGGAGGGTTTTGTGCTGCTTATGTGGTCCCTTATTGCTTTGTAAAGGTAGAGGAGCTGCTATGGCTTGTGCTCTCTCTTGTAGGGCACACATTGGCACACATGCACATCTTGGCAGCTACGTGTCCTGTTGCTGTAGGACAGGGGCTGAACCAATCTGACTTGCTCCAAGCTGGGAACATGGTCCCCTCCGTTTTGCCCCTCCTGTAATCAGCAGGTTCTTTGCAGGTTGAAGAGAGAGGGAAGATAAACCCCTTCTCAGGCTTGTCAGATCCGGGCAGGAGGGCGTCTCTGACTTAACGTGCCTTTCGCTTTCCATGACGTTGAACCGGTGCTCTCTCTTGCTGGTTTTGCAGCAATGGCTCAGGGAAGCGAAAGACAAGAGCTCCGTCTTCTCCACGTTGGAGGAGGAGATGGCAAAGGCGAAGGCGGTGGGGGAGCAGCTGTACCGGCTGAGGCAGGAGCGCAGCATCGACCTCGAGCGCTATCAGGAGAAGGGGAGCCAGCTGTGGGATCGCTGGCAGCGAGTCTGCGCCCAGATTGAGACCCGGTGAGAAACCTCCTGCCTCCTTTCGCAGATTGACTTTCACGCTTCAACTGAGAGCTTGAGTCAGGCTTGTTAGCAGCAATATTTTTCCAGATGGGATTCCCGCTGGTGGCCGGGATATCCCTATAGCCAACGGTGGCATTTCACCCTCCTCTTATTTGTCTTGGTTCTTCCCTCAGCCACGCGGAGCTGGAGAGCATCCAGGAGGTGCTGAGTGATTACCGGCAGTGCCACAGTGCCCTAATCCAGTGGATCGAGGAGATCACGATCCAGCAGGAGCTGATGAAGCCTGGGCAGGCGGAGGACAGCCGGGTGCTGTCGGAGCAGCTGAGCCAGCAAACGGTAAGGCAGGACCTCGTGATGTCTCGATGGTGTGGTCGCTGCAGTGACCATGTCCTTTCTTTTCTTTTACTAAAATCTTTTCATCTGTGAGCTTGGAAATATGAAAGACAGTATGGAAGAGGCTGCAGGTCTGAGCTGGGTGTCTGGGAAGTAGAGAAACTCTGCTTACTTTGATGTGGAGATGGGGCCTTGCATAAAATATTGAAGGGTAGAGAGACTTTACTCAAAAAGCAAGGGATAGGGACTGAAATTCAGCCCACTTCACCTGCAGCAGCCATCCTGATGACCATTTTTGCATTGAATTTTCTTGAAGGCATTGGCTGCAGAAATCGAGAAAAATCAAGCCAAACTAGACCAGTGTCAGAAATTCTCCCAGCAATACTCGGCTGCCGTCAAGGTACGGGTCCCCTCCTGCACCTCGATGGGGCTGGCTGGGCAGAAACAGCCCCAGCACGGTTTGCGCCTCGCGTGCTCCATGTCTCTCCTCCCCTGCTTGCGTTTGCAGGACTATGAGTTGCAGCTCATGACGTACAGAGCGTTTGTCGAGTCGCAGCAGAAGTCTCCCATGAAGCGCCGGCGCATGCTCTCATCCTCGGACGCCATCACGCAGGAGGTAGGAGCGCGGCCGCCTGCCCGCCCTCGCGAGGGAGGGAGGGAGGAAGAAATTGTGCAGGGGGGGTTCTTCGATGCCGAGCAAACCGCCGAGCGGCCTCTGTGAAATGAGCCCCTTTCTGCTGAACTCTCTTGTGTAAATAAAGTTTCCACCCTCGCTGTTTTTTCCAATAGCCAGAGAGGATGGCTTAGTGCTCTAAGCACCAGGTATGAAATACCTAGACTCCTGGGAACCCCTGGGTCAAATCCAGCGGGGTCGGCTCAGCCCTTCAGCCTTGCGAGGTAAATAACCAGAGCGCCATGCAGCGTTACTGTGTGTGGATCTTTGGGATGAGACTTTTAGGGACCCGAGGTCCTGTCTGCTCCCTGTGGATATTAAAGATCCCAGTAGCCCTCTTTGTAAGAGTTGAGCATCCACCCCAGTGTCCGTGACCGGAGTCTCCCCTTCGCTCCAGTGTTGTGCAGCATGCCGTGTGTGGCCACAACCCTCCCCGTCAGACTTGCTGCATTTCATTGATGCCGTACCGGGTCTGCAAGGTGCCTGGGGGGCTTCCCAAGTGAAAGGTGGTGCATCCCTGTCATGTACTGTAAAGTACGTCGCTCCGGATCTGCCGGTCATGACTGATGCACCCTGTTTCCCCCTCTCTCCCTTTGCAGTTCATGGATTTGCGGACTCGCTATACAGCTCTGGTGACCTTAACCACGCAGCACGTGAAGTACATCAGCGATGCTCTCCGGCGGCTGGAGGAGGAGGAGGTAAGGGTGTTGCATGGAGCTGAACTCAACGTGCAGGCTTATTTCCTAGCGCCCCCATGGATGCCGCTCCATGTTGAGGTTACATCTCGGGCACTGCTCCCGGGAGCCTCTCCGCCTTTGGAAATCTGGGAGCCCTTTGACATGGTTATTTTCCTCCCTCCTCTCTTTCCAGAAAGTAGTGGAGGAGGAGAAGCAGGAGCATGTGGACAAGGTGAAGGAACTCCTGGGCTGGGCCCTGGGGGTCAAGCAGAGCGTGCAAGGCAGAACGGCTGCTGCTGGGAGCAGAGAGCTGGGTGACATCGAGAAATCCATCTCAGAGCAGCAGGTAAACTGAGGGCAACCGTCAGGCAGTTTGTTAACTTCTGCTCTTTTTCCACAGCTGAATTAAGCTGCTTGCTTTGTTTTTTTCCCAACAGGCCTTGAATGAGGAGCTGGCTGCGAAGAAGGAGCAGGTCTCTGAGGCCATCAAAACTTCACAAATCTTCCTGGCAAGACACAGCCACAAGTGAGTGTGGCCCGAGGAGGGGACGGGCAGGGAGAGCGGTGGGGGAGATGAGTTACCTTAGAGCTGATGCTGATGGCATCCCTGGGGTCCAGTGACTCCCATTGAAAACAGTGAGGAGCTGCACGTGAAAGTTGTCTTTTTTCCTCGTCTGCAACAAGAGTTATGAAATATGCAATGCACTTATGCTGTTGGAGCAATATTAATCCCCTTTAGTAGTGATCCAGCCCCGTATATTTGGGGATTTGAGCGTTACAACGCAGGGCAGCCTTTACTGAGCACAATTACCCCTGCTGGTTTTAGCTGAGCTGGCCAAGGATTAGGGCGGTCGGAAGAGGGGACTCGTGGTGGGTTTGGCCTTTTCCTTCACCAGAAGGACATGGTAATTCTGCGGAGCTGGGAGCTGGTTTGTGCAGTTTCCCTGAGAGATTTCCCCTTCTCCTTGCAGGCTTTCCCATCCAGAGAAGGAACAGATTTCCGCTCAGATTGGTGCTCTGAAGGAGACCTACCAGGCACTCTGCAGCGACTCCACAGAGCAGCTCCAGCAGCTCCAGAGCCAACTGGCTCAGGAGACAGAGCACAAGGTACTGGGCTCCTCTCGGTCCCGTGGCTGCACGGGCATAGGGCACTCCTCAGGGTGTGAAAAAGGTTTTGCTTGGTTGCGTGTCTCATGGCCACCAGCCACTCACAGCCCATCGACTTTCTTACTTGCACGTGGTCGTTCTCCCTTCTCTTTGGTCCATGTGTCACCCAAAGCATCCAGGCTGGGGTGGTCACTGGAGGCCAAGCAGGAGCTGTTTACCTTGCTGCCTTCCCGGTCAACGGGAGAGTTGTCCTTTGCAATGGGTTTTCATCGGAGCTCTGCCCTGTGCTTGTTCCCATGGTGGGCAACGATGTAGATGGACCTCTGTCTTGGAAACGGTCCCCTTGGCAAAGCTGTGGCCTCTGAGGAATGCCCTCTCAGTGCTTTAACCGCAGAGGGCTCCAGCTCAGAGGCTGCCTGCCTGCAGGAGGCGCAAGGAGGTGGGTTTCGGCAGAAGGGCGTTTGCCCGCTCAGTGTGGCAAGAGGTTTGGCTCGGCTGCGGCTGAATGAAGTTGCTCTCCCCGGTGGAAGGCGACTGCATGGCCCAGGCCCTCAGCTGACCTGCGGGACCTTCACGGCCCGTAGCTGGACCCATTCCCTGTTCACATCCACCAGCGCTCCCGTCAGTCCCCATCCTTGTTTCGCTGGGTAGGGAGGGCTGAAAGCGCATCCTTATTGCCTCTGTTACGAGCTGTCTTCGGTCATTCACAGATATACGTGTACGTGTTATATAAATGTATATACATGTGTCGATGGATATATTTGTGTGTTTGCTTGCTGGCTCCCTGTACTCTGAAGCAACGGCCCGCTCAGATCTGGACGCGTGACGCAGGTTTTGGCTGTTGGGTCCGTGAGTGAAGCCCTGTTCGAGGTGCTCACGGGAAGAGGGCGACAGGGCTGCGTGTTTGAAATCTGCTTGTCCAGCTTTCACCTAAACATATAGTGTTTCTCTCCAAATTGGACTTTGTAGCACATTTCAGGTGTCTCAGTGCAGTAAACGCTTTCTCTCGCAAGCCCTTTAGCCCTCGTGCTGGCAGCAGAAGGCTTCCGGCGAGCAAACCGACTCGTTAGTCGCCACTAAGCCATCACGGCTTTGATGCTTCTGCTGCTGCTGCCAGGAGAGCAGCTGAGAGCAGCCTGCCCATGGAAAGGATGCTTTTTCCTTTCCCTTTTCCTCCCTCCCGGGCAGGAAAATTACTTTATAGCAAGAACATTCTCCAGGGCTTGCCAGGCTGTTTTCATGCAGCATGAGCACACTTTGGGGCTCAGGCTAGAACAGTCTTCACTCACGCTCTCGATGAAGCCCAGGAAACAAAACGAGAGATGGCAGTGGGGCTTCACCGTAGATCCCCGTCTACGAGATAATCCCTGCGGCTCTGGTGCGGTGCAGTTGCTTCACTGTAGAGGGAGCATGAGGAACTCTTTAACATTTGCTTGCTGGAAACATCCAACTGTCAGAGAGAAGTTATAAAAGACGAAAATGCAAAGCAGAACGCGCTAAATTGAGCATGATGTGTCCCTGTACAGTTTGTGTTTCATGTCAACTGTTTTTAAGATTAACTGACATCCTTGCTTACAAGTTTAACTAACCCTCCGGGATTTAAACAAACAAAACACACAAACTGAAAGAGGACGACCTGTGTGTGGGGTTCTTTTTGCAAACAAAACGGTCGCATGCTGGACGCTAACACCAAGCTTTACACTGTGTGTGATACGGCTGAACTGCTCCATAAGGCTCTGTCTTTAACTGCTCAAGGCACACCCTGCAACTCGGGTAAGTAAAAGCCTTTTACCCTCCTTCCCTCCCATCTCCTTTTTTATCTTCCTCTTTTCCCCCCCTCCTCTTCTCTGTCTGTCCACGGCTTGTTCATCTCCGAACGTGCATGCCTGAGTCGGTGGAGAGCTTAGTTTTTTCCATCAGATTCACCCTGTCTCCACAGCAGAAGGCAGCAGGGGGATCTGCAGACCAGCGTGGTGGAGGCTGCGTCCTCTGCTGTGCCGGAACCGAGCTGTGCCGCGGCTACAAACACCCCCAGCCACCAGCGCTGTTAGACTCACCCATGAAAAAAAATCTGAGGGTTTCAGGGATGCAAAAGGAATTAATTCCACAATGCAGACTCCCTCCTCCCTATCCCCACAAAATTATTTTAGTACTTGGGCCAACCTTATGCCCAACCAGTTGGACTGGGAGAAACCCAGATGTCCAAAGAGCCGTTACTCTTTATTATCTTAATTATTACCCCTCCTGTGGGGATACCAGCAAGCAGAGAACAGCCCCTCCAGAAACACCAAAGTAGATGGTCTGTTCCCAGTCTGTCGCTGTTTCCATGCTGGGACCTCCAACTTCTTATATTTCTCCCCTTGCCCTGTCTGAAGAGCACGGCTACGTCAAGGTGCTGGAGCGGGGCACAACGGGTGCCGGTGGCCGTGCTCGGGGAGCTGCCCTGCATGCAGCGCTCCTGCCCTAATGCATGGCCAGTCTGTGTGGCTGGGGAGCTGCTCCATGGCACGGGGCTCTGTGGTGTTCCCTGGCTGTCCTGGCACATGAGATCTGCTTGGGGAAGTGCAGGATTTAACGCATGGCAGGGGTCAGGGTGGCAACTGCGCTGGGAGAGGTTCCTGGATAGCCTGAAGTGGACATCTTTGGGGTTTTTTCTCCTCTGAGTACACAGTGCGATTTGTGTGGTCTTTACTTCTTAAAACTGGAGTTGCTGAACGGCTTTGGTGTGCTCGTTGGTCTCCTTCCCTCTGTTTCTCCATGGAGCATTAGAAGCACTTCTGGGTTTTGCTGCTTGCCGCTTTACTGCGTTACTGTTGGTGGATGTTGGAAGCATCTCAGTGCTGCCCTGGGTGATGGACTAGATGAGCATTAAAACTTGCTGGCAATGTGCAAGCTAGCAAATGCACCAATTTGCGTGCTGTGATGCCTTTGGAGTTGCATTTCAAACACTTTGGGACTCGCTTTCTAGCCTGTTTAGGGTTTTTAAACTTTTTTTTTGAAACTGAGACCTCCCTGGACCTCATACCATCTGAGTGCTGGCAATGCTCAATTTTGATTTAATTCTTTTCCTTCTCTTTCTCTTCTAGGGCAGTGAAGCAGTGGCAGGAGTGATCGATCTTGGCACGGTAGAAATATTTCCTGTCTTTGGTGCCATGCAGAGAGGTCTTATAGATCAGGACACTGGCCTTGTCCTCTTGGAGGCCCAGGTTATCACATCTGACTTAGTTGTTCCAGAGACCAATGAGAAACTCTCCTTGGAGAAAGGTCTGGCAAGAAACATCATCGATCTCAGGACGTTCCAGGTGCTGCAGGAATTGAAGGATGCTCTCCACCGGGTGGAAGAGGTCAGATGTGAAGGGAGGCAGCTCCTACCTGTCGTTGCTGCAATAGAAGAGGGGAGGATCAGTGAGAGCATTGGGCTAAAGATTCTTGAAGCTGAGCTTGTCACTGGGGGCTTTAAAGCCCATCAGGGCAGAATCAGCATGGAGACAGCGGTGCAAGAAAGGCTCCTTACCCCCCAGCTTTATTCCAGACTTCTGTCTCACCTGGAGAGTGGCAAGAATTTGGTTGACCCCAACACGGCTGAGAAAATCGGTCTACCTGAGCTCATGCACCGATGCATCATCCACCAAGAGACTGGACTGAGGCTGCTCCCAGTCAAGCAGCTGGCGGGTGGGATGGTGAGCTTGAAATCGGGCAGAGAAGTCAGCATCTTCCGTGCCGTCCAGGAAGGGCTGATAGACAGGCAGGTAACGGTCAAGTTGCTGGAAGCCCACCTCTTTGCTGGTGGCATTGTTGACCCCAGGACAGGGCACAGGCTGACTGTGGACGAGGCTGTGAGACATAATTTAATTGACCAGGATTTGGCATGCACACTTCTTATCCGGCAGCTTCAGACAGGTGGTATCATCGACACCGTCACGGGAGAGAGACTGACAATTGATGAAGCTGTAAGGAAAGAGTTGGTAGGACCAAGGATTGCATTGGTGGTCCTGGAATCCCTGTGGTCCTTCATGGGGCTCCTGTGGCCAGAGACGGGGGAGATCGTTCCAGTTGCAGATGCTTTAGAGCAAGGAATCCTGTCTACAGAATTGGTTTACAAGATTCTCAGCAAGAGGCAACTCATTAAGGCTGTCTTTATACCAGAAACCACTGAGGTGTTGTCCTGGAAGAAGGCAGTTGAACATGGTATCTTGGAGAGAGGTGTGGCGAAGAAGCTGAAATCAACAGTCATACCTGATGTCATGGCCAGCGTGCAGCTTGCTGGCTCTCCAAGCAGAAGCAGGCATGGCCAGAGCTCTTCTGGAAGGAGTCCCACAAGTCACAAAGAGCAAAGTGACCCTCTGCTAAGGAGTGACGACGAAAGGCTGATGTTCCACTTGATGACCCACAGCTACATCAACATCCATGATGGCCAGAAGCTGCTTTTAGTAGATGGAGAGTTGAACAATCTCACTAAAGCCCTCATCCAAACCCAAGAAAACGGATCCTGTGCGCACATGTTGGAAGAGGATGAAGGGTTTGAGGAGACAAAGCCAGATGCAGCTCTTGAAAGAGAGCCTTGCAATGGCTTGCCTTTGCAGGAGCTTGAGTTTCAATTTGCTCTTTCAAAAGAACAAAGCGAAACGGTCCTACCACCCAGACCTGCTTTGGAGAATGGGGAGGTGGTGATGGAATCTGAAAACCTCTTGTTAGAGGATGCAGAAGATATCCTGCTTGTGGAGGAGCAAAAGCAGATTTATACTGAACAGGCTACCATCAGGAGTGAAAGTGATGCTGAATTTGGAAGACAGCAAGTAGCTTCTACGAGCAAGGACAAACATCAGGTAAAATTATCAATGCCAGGACATCCTGGTGACCTTAGTAGTGGATTCAGAGAAACACAGGAAATGATGATTGAGGCAGAAGAAGAGTCCAAGCCTACTACAGTAGATGGAGTGGAAAGTATCAAAGATCAGAAGATGGCATCGGAAAGTGGGACAGTTGTGGTGAAAAGCGAAATCTGCATATCAAGAGATGTTTCAGAAAGGAGAGAGAGACTGGAAATCATGGCAGAGAGATCTCAGGGTGTGGAGGAACCTGAACTAGAGGCAGAAGATGTTAGAGAGATCTATTTGCTAAACGAGGAAGCAACTGAGAATGGCATGCTGGGAGGAAAGGAGGTTGTGCTCCCTAAAACTGGAGAGGCAGAGCAAACAGAGAGGCAGAGTGAAAATGTTGAAAGTGTATTGGAAGTGCAAGAAGGAGAAGGGGAAGAAATACTAGATGATGAGAGTGTTGATGAAACATCCCTGCCAGCCCCTGCAGAGCAGGAAGCAGAGGACACTTTGGAAATGCTGTTGACACAGCTCCAAAGTGGTGGCATAATCCATGAGCAGACAGGGAAGACTCTTCTTCTAAATGAAGCAGTAGCCCATGGAGTGGTGCCCAGCCACACAGCTGTGAAACTCATGGAGAAAATGAAGATGTTCAGTGGCTTCTTTGACTCGCATACATGCGAATCATTAACCACTGAGGATGTCGTTGAAGAAGGTCTGATGGATGAGAACCTTCTCCAGAAGGTACTCGCATCTGACAAAGCGATAAGTGGGGTCCTTGACCCAGGCAATAACTTTGTCTACTCTGTCAAGGATGCCGCTGCAGTTGGCCTTCTGGACAAGGAAACAGCGATGAGGATCTTGGAAGGGCAAGTGGTTACTGGAGGGATCGTTGACTTGAAACGTGGCAAAAAAGTATCGGTCACTTTGGCTTCAAATCTGGGTCTCATAGAGCCAACAAGTCAGAAAGAGCTGGTCAAGCTGGAGAAGGCTTCCAAAGGGAAAGGCACTGATGAGGTGACCAGACAGAAGCTCATTAGCTTACAGGCTGAGACCAGTGGAATTGTGGATCCTAAAACCAAGCAGCCCTTGACTGTTGCACAGTCTGTTGAAAAAGGGCTCCTGAAAAAGGAAAAAGCTTTTCAGCTCTTGACCAAGCAGATTGCTGGTGGAGGAATCATCCATCACGTGTCTGGAATGAGGCTTTCGGTAAATGACGCAATGAAACACGATTTGATCGATCAAGATTTATGCACTGAACTCAGGAAAGCTGAAAGCGTGTGCTTGCAGGACTATGTTCATCCAGTTACAAAGGAGAAACTGCCCTTACCCCAGGCAGTATCGTTAGGGCTCGTTAGTCCAGAATTCCAGAGGAAAGTACAAGAAATCCAGGCTGGGAGTGGGAGTATTTTTGATCCTGCTTCTGGCCAGAGACTGGCACTCTGTCAAGCAGTAAAGGAGGGCTTGCTGCCCAAGCAGATTATGGAGAAAGTCCTGTCATCTTCAGAAATGAAAGAAGGAATTGTAGATCCCGAGACCTGCATGATCGTTCCCTACTCGGAGTTCATAAAGAAGTGTAAAATTGACATTGAATCTGGCCAGAGGTATCTGGAGGTTCATCCCTTCAGAGCCATCAAGGATGAGGTGACGGGGAACAAGCTCACATGCGCGGAGGCGGTGAGGCTGGGGAAGGTGGACACTCTGCCCACTCTGCGGTTGCTGCAGGCTCAGGCAGACAGCGGGGGGGTCGTGGAGGGTACTGTCAGCAAGAGGCTCTCCTTGAGGGCTGCGATGGAGCAAGGGCTGCTGAGTGAGGAGATGGCCAAACTCATCGCCACCAACCAGATGAGGACTGGGGGAATTGTTGATGTTGGTAGTGGGAAAAGATTGACTTTAAAGGAAGCTGTTGAAAAAGACCTGGTTAGCCGAAAATTAGCTGCCAGTCTTCAGGAGGCACAAATATCCGAAGACAAATATGGTTCTGAGGTCTGCAAAGTAGATAAACCCCACCTTTTCCAGGAAAAAATGGAAAAAATATCTCCAGAAGCGGAAGATGTCGTCATCTCTGCCAGTGCTGCTAAGAAGTCTGATGGTGCTGAGCACAAAGCTGGATCTGAAGCCGTGAGCTACGACATGGCTGGAGGTGCAGCCACCGCCACCAAGAGATCTCCAGTGACACTGACAGAAGGGAAATCAAAACCTCAAGAAACTTCAGAGGATGATATAGCACATCATCCCCAAGAAAAGGTTGAACTGACTCCAGAATACCCTTCAGTATTAGGTGCAGCATCTCTCCCTGAAGAACCAGTGGTAGTAGGGGCTATGGAAAAAGGGATTGCAAAAAGCAGCTTCCAGGTGAGAGCAGCTTGGGGGAAGGAATCGAGGAGAGAAGAAGTAGATCAAGGGACAGAGAAAGTGGAGGGTTTGGGATTGGAGAAAGAGCAGTTGTTCTTGGACGCAGAGACGCTTCAGAGAGCGGAGGACAGTGAGGAGAGGAGGAGGAGAAGGAGGAGGAGAGGGTTTGTAAGTGCAGAGGGAGTTGTGGCAGGTGAAGAAGGTGCAGTGGTGGCTTCTGAGCAAGGAGAGCAAGCAGGCAGCCTGGATGGGGTGACACCAGCAGCCCCAAGGGGATCTGTTACTGTGGGTCGAGGGAAGGGAGAGATGGATCCTATAGAGTCTGGAGAACCCCCTGAGATTGACATCCCTATGAAGCCTGCAGGAGGCAAGCTCGCAGGTAAAAAAACTGTCAGGTGCATCGAAGGAGAAACCCCGAGACTGGGTGCAGAAGGTCCAGTTGATCAAGAACAAACAAGCGAAGCTGAGCTAAAACCTACCCAAAAACAGAAAAGCAAGAAAAAGAAAACAAAGCAGACAGGTATCCCGGGAGACAGCGCTCAGCCTGAGAAACCTTCTGCGGAAAAGCAGTCCCTTCCTTGTCTGATTTCCAAAGAAATTCCAGGGAAGAAGGAGGAGGGGAACTTTGTCTCAAGCATGCCAGAACCAAAACATGAAACCACCACCAAGATTACTGCTGGGTTGGCAAGAGACGCAGCCAAGCACATGGGGAGCAGCAGGGATGAAAAAGAAAAGAAAACAATTTCTGAGACAGATAAGGAAAACCTCGCTGAGGGTCAAGCGTCCCCTGTTCCCCCAGGACAAGGGGAAGCTCAAGAGGTGATGAAAGGTGGGATCAGAAATGGTCACGATTCCTCAGTGGCATTTAGCCTGGAGGAGAGGATGACCCAGGAAAACAGCAAGGTGGAAACCACCAATGATGTGTCCAGTGTAGCCCCTGCAGCAGGCGAACTGCCTGATGAATTAATTATCAGAGAGGAACCCAGAGAAGTTCAGGAATCCTCTGCAGTCCTTGAGCTTGGAGAAGAGACATGGCAAGAGCAAACAGCGGAGATCGGCACGGGCCAAGGAGGTGCTGCTGTTCCCCCAAAATCCCAAGGAGAAACACCCCAGGAGAGGACCAGACAGCCAGGTCCTGGCGATCGGGGCTTGGTCTTACCCGTGATAGTGGAGGGAGAGCTGCTGGAAACCTCGAGGGAATCCACCAGACCAGCCCAGGTAAATTGATGCTTTTTGCTATTTCGACATTTTTTTTATGAGCTATTTGTGTACGTTTGATGTTAAATCTGTCTGAGGTCCTCAGCACAGAGGACAGCCAGAACAAGAGGAGTGGATGTTTGAGCTTGATGTTGCAGTATCAGCTGCAATGGATTTGGCAAAGGCCCCAGTGATGTCTGACTGAAAACGTTCAAGGCTTAGTTGTGGCTTCTTTTTGCTAGAGCATTACTTATAAATGACTAATAAGTAGGACTCTTTTTTGGCACTTTTACTGTAACGCCAGAGATCTCTTGCCATTTATAAGCTTATGTTGGAAAAAGAGCCGTGTGTTTTATTTTTCCTGTAGTAAATCTTGTAGATAAGGCTGGTGAGTGGAAAGTCCCTGAAATGGAGTGTTATTAACATATTTCTTCTTTGAAAAAAAAAGAATAGTATATAATCCTTTGTTTTCTTTTCTGTCTAAATCTGAGGTTTTGTTTTACTGCTTGATTCTGTAGATCATGTTCAGCAAGAAGAAGTGTCTGGAGCACGATGAGAAGCTGATATCGTATCTCTCCATGCTCCGAGATATCGAGATGAGAATCAAACGGGTGCAGCCGGCGGAGCAGAATTTGGCAGCGCTGCACGACCTGCTGCAGCAGGCGGAGGTGAGTGAGGCCAGCGTTAGGCAGGACAGAGCTCATCTCTCCTCTTCCCAGCTCTATGCGCAGCCCTTGCACCTCCTCCCTGCTTCTGGGAGCGAGCCAGCGAGGTTAGACTCGGGTTTAAGAGGTATTTATATGCAAAGCCTGTCCCTCCCCGCTCTGGCACTGCCTCTGGCTCACCTTCTCATCCCTGCTTAGACAATAACCTGAGCGTGGCTGAAATGAATTTTACTGCCTGGAGAAAGACAAGCAAGTGCTGGCAGCGGAGCAGGGCTGGAGGGTGGTGATGAATCTTTCTAGGAGATAGACGCAGCATTCGGAGCTGGGTCTCCAAAACCTTTCCTCGGTTTTGGCAGCGGGAAGATGAAGTCACCGTATCTTAGACATAACGATGCTGTCTTGCCTCAGGCCCTGGGCGCTGAGCTGCAGGAGCTGAGCTTCCCAGTGAATCAGGAGTTGGACGCCGTGAAGTGGATTGTGGCCAACCCCCCTGAAGAAGTCCCTGAGCAATTACTGAAGGCTTTGGAGAAGGATGCCAAGAACCTCCAGAAGTCTCTGAGCTCCGCGAGCGATGTTCTGGAGTCCCAGCTGCAAAACCTTCGTGGGGCGGCAGAAACCAAAAAGGTAGAGCTGGCAACTGTCCCCGCTGCCTGCTGCCCCCCGAGCATCCCAACGCTCCTTCCCCGGAGCGTCCTGCTCCTTCTTTAAATGATGCATTTCTGGTTTTCAGGCTAAAATCCTGGCGCATCACGAGTCTCTCCAGGGCAAACTCCAGGAGCTGCTGAGCTGGGTCTCTGGCACCGCAGAGTCGCTGGACGGCAGCGATTACCACCACGCGACCGACGCGAACAGTTTGAGTCGCTGCCTCCAGCACTACAAGGTAACCATGGCAATGCCCCTAATCCTTCTGGCTGATGAAGTTGCTGTCCTCTGTGCGGAGGAGAAGCTTTTAATCCTGCTTCCCTCCTGGAGCCTACCGAGGGTTTGCCCTTTTCCGGTGTTGCAGGAGGAGCAACAATATTGTATTTGCTCCAAACTCATTTGTTTCCACAACGTACAAACCATCTGCTTTGGCCATTTGGGGAACATGCTCAAATGCAGGTGTGTGGTGGGGCTGAGCGACCAGGAGGAATTCCCGTCAGGCTCTGCAATGTTGAGGAGAGAGCTGCTTCCTCCATGGGGGCTCTGAGAGCCCTCTCCATCACACCTGCCCTGGTCTCCATCAACTGCATGAGGAACCCAGGCTCCCCTCCACATTTATTCATCTTTTAGTGATAGCTCTCAAGATTTGGTCAGTTCAGCATCTCCTGTTTGCTGGTAGCATTGAAGTTAGGGGATCAAAGGCTTTGAGAGCTGATGGGTGGCACGTGGAGTCACCGTGGATGGACTGGGCTGCTGGCAGCTCCAGGTCTGGGTCGTCTTCAGATCCAAGAGCAGCCCAGCACACACGGTCCAAGCAACCTCTTGGTGAGGTGCTGGTGCACTGGGGCAGAGGAGACTTGGAAAATTGCTGTGGTGAGATGCTGTCACCTCGATGCTGAGTGTGCTTTTGGGGCCATTTGGGGTTTCTGGAATATATTACTCTGGTGACGAAGCACTTTTTTTGGGTGCACACTGCTGCCTGTCTGCATGTCCCATCTGAAGCTGGCGGTGCAGCAAAGCGCTGGCGGCAGAGTCATTTGGCCTGACAGGTCTTTTCTCTCCCGTTCAGGAGCTGAAAGAGCCCCTCGCAGACACCAAGTCTCAGCTCGACGCCACTGCCTTCGACATCCAGTTCCTTATCTCAGAGCACGCCCAGGACTTGACCCCTCAGCAGAGCAGGCAGCTGCTGAGGCTGCTCAATGAGCTGCAGAAGGCTTTCCGGGACCTGTCGGAGCGCGTGACGGCACAGGTGGAGGTCCTGCAGGTCTGTCTCCAGCAAGTGGAGCAGACGGATCAGGTGAAGGTTGTGAGACATCTGCTTCCTGTCTGCAGTTTGCTCGCTGAAGCGCTTCCTGGCCACAAGAACGTGCGCTGAGACACCTTGTATTTGGGATTTCATGTGCATGCCACTCACAGTTTATGACTTTTCATTGCACATCATGAGCTTCCTCTAAAGCCTGTCTTCTTCCTACCACGTAACTCCCAGGTGGAAAGTCACTTTCCTCCCGAAAGATGGAGCCCTGGCCGGGCAGTCCTCTGCTAGGCATGAAGTTGCTTTGGGCTGGGTGGAATAAAACCTGGTCTCTGTAAGCCCTGCCAGAAAATCCCCGTGCAGAGGGACCCCCACAGACACCTGGCAGTTTTAATGTCTTCTTTCCACTGCCCGAGTCAGGTATTGCTGTCCCAGAGAAGGTGTACCGAGCAGCAGGCAGCTGCAAGAGCAAGTCCTCAGGTCTCTGCTGCGCTGCTGCAGCACCTGTCGCTGCATGGATCCTCTTATTCAAGACAGGATTAGTGTGGTTTTTATTAACAATTGCTCTCTGTAACTCTTGCCTGTCCTCTCTGGAGTGTGTGTGTATATTAACCAGTTTGCTTTGCTTTTTCAGATTGAGTGTGCGCCCATCCTAACCCAGGAAGAACTCGCTTTGCAGCTGAAGAGCTCTTAAGAAGGCTCTTTCAATTTGCTTCTGTTGTTTATCTTATGACTGGGAGAAACAAGCACAGTGTTTTGCAAACGTTTGTACATCACCTTGCTGAAATGCCCAGTGAAACTCAAAAAACCTTTATCTCCCCTGGGAAAGGGGAACAGGAACGTTGCAGGGACTCTCGGGTCACATCATGCTCAATTGCTCAAACAGGCGCTTCTGTATTATGCTCTGGCAGCGCAACGGAGGAGCTGGATCGGCTACGGAAACGCTTTCTCTCTCCTGGGCTCCCTCTCCAACCCCAGGATCCAAAAACCAGCCTGCTTAGGTTGTTTGGGGCTCCACGGTCGTGCCGCCTGACCTCGGGTTGTTGTTACCTCTCGTTAGCTGAGTTTCTGCTGCAGTTTTAATGTTTGTAAGGTTGAACGGAAAAGGCACAGAAACTTCTGGCCGAGCCCTCCCGGGAGAGGCGTGTGTGACCTGGAGCGTAGCTCCACGTTGGAGCTCACCTGGCTTCTCAAAAGAGCAGATTGAGAGAGACCTGCTGGAACGGTGGCAAACGTGCAGTGAGCAGCTCCGGCTCGGCAGGGACTCAGCACCTCAGCCCCGTTCCGTGGCGTGTGAGCCGGAGAGGGAGAGGGAGCCCGTGGAGAGCTGCAAAAGCCGTTTTCTGTGCTGCATCCTCATCTTCAGGAGATGCTCCAGCTGTAACCTCTCGCCTTGCCTTTCAGCGATGTGCATGACCGGAGGTGCAGCACAGGTACTAACTGTCCCCTCTCCCCTTCCCTCTGCCCGCAGACGCTGCAGGAGCAGCAGGCAGCCCGGGCGCAGAGCCTGGCCGAGCTGAGCCGCTGGCTGTGCCAGGCAGAGGACACGCTGGCAGGGCAGCAGAGAGCAGCCAGCGAAGGTGACCTGTCCACCTTGCAGCAGAGGCAAACTGACGTTAAGGTCAGTGCTTTAAAAAACAGGGGGGCAGAAGGCGGCGGAGGGGCTCGGCGCTGCCTCGGGAGCGCACGGAGCCTTACGGCATCGTCTGCCTAGGAGCTGCAGAGGAACATGCACACCCGAGCCGCCTCCTTCGCCAGCATCCTGAAAAGCACGGAGGAGTTTTTGGAGGAGAACAAGGCGAAGATGGAGCCCGGGGAGCTGGCAGCACTGCAGGAGAAGCTCCAGCGTGCCAAGGAACAGTACCAGTCCCTGCAGGAGAGGACAGAGATGGCCCAGAAGGAGCTGGAGAGCGCTGTGACTGCTGCAGTGCAGCAGGAGACTGAAAAGGTAATGGGCAAAGAGCTGCAGCCACTGGGCTCTGCTTGAGGTGGACAGTGAGGTCCAGTCACTGCAGTCGGATTCATTCGAGGTCCTGGTATTCATCTGGGTGACGTGGTGTAAAGGAATTTACTGCTCCTCTCTGTCCCCTGGCCAAGGTGGGACACTGACGCTGTGCCCCCTCGTGAAATGCCTTGAGAGCTGCAGCCACAGCTGAGCTGGTTGCAGAAGAAGCTGGGGAGTAAAAGGCACCTTGCTCTGCCTTTGGGCCAACCTTTAACGGGAGCGTGAGCTTGGGGCACCTCCACATGCTGGCGGTGAAAGCGATGCCCACACCTGCGTGTGTGGAGTCGCAGCCCTTCGGGGTGGGGACCCTGGCTTGTGTCAGGGTTAGACTGGGTGTCTCAGGCGTTTGCTGTGGCTGGAAAACCATTTGGGGTTTTTTCTTCTGTTGGTTTTTGTCTCCCTCCCCCATGCAGCCACTGCATAAAACGGGTCGTTCTTATCTGGAGCCTTTGTGCTTTCAGGTGAAAGCTGCCAAAGAGCTGGAGGAGAACAGCAATAAGATCGATTCCCTTTTGAGCTGGGTGGCATCGCTGGAGCAGAAGGGAGGGCTCCTGGAGTACAGATCGCACCCCATCGAGCAAGCGCCAGGGGTGCGAGTGGGGACAGGCACTGGGGATGTCCCTGACGGCCACATCGTGGGAGCAGACAGCGCTGCCGAGAGCCTGGATGAGCAGTACGAGAGGCTGAAGGTCAGGACTGACACCTCGTCCCTCTCAAAGCTTTCTGCCCGACGCACTGACCCTGCCTCCAGCTGCTGACGCAGCTGGGAACAGGACAGGGTGTTAGATGGGTCTGGCCTCCAAAACATGTGTTCAGGGTGATTTTCCATATGGGAGACTTGAGAAATCCCTGCCTGGCTTCCTGGAGGACATGTGCTCTGTGGCGGTGGGTGGGTGCCATGGTGCAATCAGGGTAACGAGAGAAGGTGCCCATCACAGGCAGAGAAGGGGTTACTCTGCTGTGGGCAGAGCGTCTGCCTCTATCCCGGCCTTGGGGTGTTCCCTCACCCTTGTAGGAGGGTGCGGAGGCTCAGTCACGCACGTGGCCTCGCTGCACCCACTGGGTGCTGGTGGGCAGAGACCCTCGGTCGCAAGCATCACCTTTGCTTGTTGGCGTCTTTCAGGCCCAGCACCAGGAGCTGCTGTCCCAGCAGCAGGACGTCATCCTGGCCACGCAGTCGGCACAGGCTTTCCTGGACAAGCATGGCCACAGCCTGGCTGGGGAGGAGCGGGACCGGCTCCAGGGCCGGCTGGCAGAGCTGAAGGACCAGTACACGGCTTCCCTCTCGCAGTCAGAAACGCGGCTGAAGCAAGTGCAAGTCCTGCGGGATGAGCTGCAGAAGTTCTTGTGGGATCATGGGGAGTTTGAGGCTTGGCTGAAGCAAGCGGAGCAAGATCTGGAGGGGATGTACAAGGGGGACAGCGACCCCGCGGCCCTCCGGCAGCTGCTCCTGCGGCAGGGGAGCTTCTCAGAAGACGTGATCTCCCACAAAGGCGACCTGCGGTTTGTTACCATGTCGGGGCAGAAGGTGCTGGATGCGGAGGGAGCTGCTGGGGACGCAGGGTCCCGGCCGCTGATGTCCGGGAGCGTGGTCAAGAGCAAGTTGGAGGATGCGACACAGCGATACACTACGCTACACTCCAAGGTATGGGAAGGGCTTTGCGAGGCTGGGAGTTGAACTCTGGGTGCTCTTTCCCTCCTGTGCAGGGATGGCAGAGGGATGTTTCTCTTGAGTGTCTGGCTGGACTTCTAGCACATATGTAGATTGTAGGACAAGGATTGTCTTCTTCAGGGCTTGGGCAGGAGTAACACCCTCTATCTCGGTGTTGGGCTGCATGTTGCCTCCTGTAATTCCTTTAACACATATGGCAAGATTGTTTTTTTAATTGTTTTTTCTTTCTTTATGATTTCTGTGCATATTCCACTGGTGGCCAGGTCACTCGGTGCTTGTGTGCATCCCCCGGTTATGTCTTGTTGCTCCTTTGCAGTGCACCAAGCTTGGCTCCCACCTGAACACCTTGCTGGATCACTACCAGCAGTTCCAGGAGGTGGCAGAGTCTCTCAGGACGTGGCTGCAGGAGAGCGAAGCTGCCATTGGGAACCTGCTCTCGGAGACGGTTTCTTCAGATCCAGCCGTTCTGCAAAAGCAGCTCGCCAGTGCTAAGGTACGGGGTCCTTGGGTGATCTCCTGGAGCCTGTGTGGGAATCTGGCTGCGGAAGGAGACTGGACCCGTTTGCTTTTGTTGCTGGTCGAGTGCAAAGATGCAGCTGCAGGCTCGACAGGTCCTGGCGCTGCAGATCAGGTGGAGCCAGACTCTTCTGAGAGGTGCTCAGAGCAAGGACCAGGGGTTGCAGTCACGGACTACCACAGGGGACATCCCAGGGGCACATGGAGGGGACATTCTTCCCCCATGAGGGTGGCTGGGTGCTGGGACAGCCCAGACCTGATCCAGCTCTGCCTGCAGCATGGGCTTGGACCTTCCAACCTACATTATTATTTTTCTTAGTGATTTTGTGATTAAGTGAACAGGATCCCTCAGCAGGGTTTAGATGAAGCCCTGAGCTCCCTGCAGGCGCAGGTCTCTTGCGTGTGACCCACCACTGATTTTGCCTTGTCTCGTGTCAAAGCAGCAGCTGCAGGGAGACCTCGCTGAGCATCAGGTGCCGGTGGAGAAGCTCCAGAAAGCAGCTCGGTCCCTGCTGGAGGTACAAGGGGAGCCGGCCCCGGACCACGGGCACATTCAGGAAACAACAGGTACAGAGCAAAGCAACCGCCTGCGTTTGCGGGGATGGTTGGGCAGAGTGTCAAAACAAACCAGGGAGGGAGGAAAGATGAGGTCTCCCACTTCTGGGGGAAGGTGGGGCAAAGGTGCACAGCAGCACGTCTTCAGGGCTCATGTTTGCACATGGGGAGGGCTGTGATCCAGGTTGGCCATTTGTGTTGGGTCCCCTGTCCCGCTGCTGAGTTTGGGGATGGGGATTCATCGTCAGTGAGAGTTTGGCAGGAGCCGAAGGTGATCCTTGCCACGCTGTGAGCACCAGGCCAGAAGCTCTTCACCGCTGATCCTCCTTTGTGCTGAACTCTGCAGATGCCATCATGAGCCGCTTCCAGAGCCTCTCCCAGCAGATGGCTGAGCGCTCGGACCTGCTGCAGAAATCCATCGCCCAGTCCCAGAGTGTTCAGGAGAGCCTGGAGAGCCTCCTCCAGTCGGTGGCTGAGATTGAGAAGAACCTGGACGGAGAGCAGCCGACCATGCTCTCCTCTGCCTCCATCCAGGACTCGCTTGCCACGAGCACGGTAAGGCTGGTCCCTGGGCTCCCCCGCCACAAACACGCCTGTCTGCAGGACCTGAACCGTGCAGGCAGTTCCTGGGGGTTAACTACAGTATTCTGAAAACACAAAAGACCCTAAAAAGGGATATGAGCAGAACCTTTACTTAATTTCTTTAAGCCAGGACACAGACCTGTTGAAAGTCTCTCTTCTGCTCACAAGCAGGGCTTAGATATCGGGCACCGGGGAAAGGCAGAGCAGGTTGGGGAGATCAAAAAGGGAAGGAAAACTGGGATAGAAAACTATTCTTGCCTGACTATTCTTTCCCAAGGGCGGCCCAGCCTCTTCACGCCAGTTCAGTTTTGCTCGAGAGCCTTCCTAAAATGGCATCCTTTCTATGTGTGCTTACCACAGAAGCTGAAGCAGGACATCGCCAGGCAGAAGAGCTGCCTGGAAGCCACCCGTGAGATGGTGACCCGGTTCACGGAGGCGGCAGACAGCCCCACAGCCTCTGCCCTGCAGGGCAAGCTGGCAGAGGTGACGGAGCATTTCGGCAGGCTGTGCCAGCAGCAGCGGGAGAGGGAGAACGCGCTGAAGGTTCTCCTCCCGAAGGTCGAGCAGTACGAGCAGCTTTCGGAAAAGTTGCAGCAGTTCACGGAGAGCAGAACGCGGATGTTGGCATCCGGCAACCAGCCGGACCGAGACATTGCTCGCTTCTCCCAGCACATCCAGGTGAGATGCAGGGGGAGAAGAGTCCACAGGTTTCTGGGGCAGGGCCGTTTTCCAGTGATTTCTTCCTAAGCGAACAGCCCCTGGTTTGCTCCCGGGCTGGCAGGATCCGCAGGACCTGTGCTGGCTCTTTGCCTGGGGAAGGGAGCACAGCCGGAGCGGCTGAGGCTGTTTCCGGCAGTGAGAGAGGGGAATGGCATTTCCCTGGAGCCAGGCTGGTTTTCCAAAGGGATCTCTAGCCAGGCTCTTAGGGGCCAGACCAAATATAGCAAGGTTTTACCAATTAAAGACTCCATGGGGTTAATGCAGCAAAACGCCCGAGTGCTGGCAGTAAGTGCAGTGTGGGATGTGACAAGGGCCTTGGAGAAGCCATGGATCCTGGTGGCCGGTCATGGCAGTGCAGGATTCTTCCCCCTGGCTTCCTACAAATGCTCTGCTACGGGGGTGGTTTGGTCACAGCCTCAGAAATGGTCTAAGTTGGCATAAAACCGGACACTTGTGCTGGGCGGGGGGTGGGGTGTCAATTTGGCTTGGTCTAGGCCCCCCATCCCATTCCACCAGCACTGGGGAAGGTGGGACTTGCTCCTGCAGCTGCTTGAAGTATTTGCTGATCTGGAGCTGGTGGAGCAGGTGGGACTGAGCCATGCCCCCCGTTCGGCATGGAATTCATGGCGCTGCCTGCAGACGGTCTTTCCAGGATGCAGGGCTCTCCGGTTCATCGTCTCTGCCTGAGTCTGCTGGTGAGGACACGGTTGGCATCGCCCTTTGCTCTTGGCAGGAACTGAATTCGGAGATGAGGCAGCACCAGGAGGACCTGGCCACCCTGGAGCAGCTGGCTGAGGAGCTGGGCTCCTGCGGCTTCGCCCCTGGTGCCTCCCAGCAGCAGGAGAAGCTGCAGAGCCTGAAGAAAGACTTCCTGCAGCTGCAGAAGGTGGCAAAAGAGAGGTGAGTCCCAGCGCCCCGGCTGCATCCCGGGAAGGTGAGTCTGGGGGTGGCTCCGTGGTCAGAGCAAGACCCTGTGGAGATCTCCTTTCCACGGGGGGTGGCGGGCACGAGCGAACTCTTCTTGCCTCCCTCCTCCCACACCAGGAGACGTAAGGCAGCTCGCTCCAGCTGACGCTTTAAAAAAAGCCTTGGCTGGGGGCGTCGTGAAAAATTCCTGGTGCTGCAGGAGCCGGCGTTCGTGCGTTTCCCGGCGTGTGGGCTGCCACAGCTCCATCCCAGAGCATCTTGCCAGAGGGGAGCGGGGTGCTAGCAGGGGATCGGGAGCCTGCTCCAGGCGTGCTCTCCGGGAGGTGACAGAGCAGAGCAGCCTGTCCCCAGAGTCCCCTTAAAGTGGGAGTAAAGGGAAGTCTTAGCAGCAACCTGAGCTTGAATCAGCCATGGCAGCATGAGCAGGGTCAGAGAAACAGCTCGTCTGTCTCCCCAGGGAGGGGTCACACCTCCCAGGCTGTACCTCCAAACTCCCCGGTGAAAACAGGGAAGGTGACAGGGAAAAGCAGATGAATCCCATAACAATCCCCAGTAATTCAGCGTTGCGCAGAGAGCTGCCTCCGGCCGGACCCATGCAGGCTGCTCGCAGCTGCGGTCGGCGAGGGCGAGCCGGAGGGGCCCGTGGCTCCCGTCCGGGGGCTGCCTTGTTCCTCCGGGATGGGCTGAATAGATGAGAGCCGTGGCCAGGGAGGAGGGGCGGCACAGCCTGGCCTCCTCCACGCTGCAGCTGGCTGGGGTGAGACAGCATGAATGAGCCCTGTCTTCCCAAAAGCTTTGGACAAAGAGCCCGGTGCAGAAGCAGCGCAGGTTGGCGGTGGTGGTCCTGTGGCTGTTGGCTACCGCAGTGGTGCCGGAGTGGCCCCAAAAGTACCACCGGCCATGGCTTGAGGGGTCCAGCAGCAGCGAGGGGAGGCTGCGGCGTGCACCCCACTTTGGCTGGGGCTGCATGTGCTGTTCCTAAGCAACGTCTAATAATAATAATAAAAAGAAAGGCTCCTAGAGACACAACTGGGCTACATTCAAGCAGGGTTAATTGCAAGGCAAAGCACGATCTCTGACTCTCCGAAACCTTTTCACTCTCAGAGAAAAGGATGCGTCGTCCTGCCAGGAGCAACTGGATGAATTTCGGAAGCTGGTCGGGGCCATGAGGAAGTGGCTGAAGGAGAGCGAAGGCAAAATGCCGCCCGCCGAGACCTCCCTGGGCACCCAGGAGCTGCACAAGTGCAGGCAGCAGATCCAGGTGGGCAAGCAGGAGCCAGAACCAGACTGGGAAAGTTGTCAGTTGGTATGGAAATGCTGGGATGTGGAATAAATCCCAGGAAGCAGAGTCCTGGGAGGTGTTTTTATGATCTCAGGAATCCTGGGCTCCCCTGTGCTCACTGCCAGGCGGCAGCCCCCGGTGTGTGTGTGCATCCAGTGGTCCCTGCCTTGCGGAGAAGGGAGCAGCATGAAGGTCCTCCTGGCTGCTGCCTGATTTTCTTTCCCCCCTCTCCACCAGCTCTGGGCGGGATTTGGGGGTGGGAGACCTGAGTACACTCCTTTTCACTGAGTGCTTCCCCTTGCTAGACATGGGAGGCGGCCTCCCATCATCTGAGCCCCCGCTCCTCTCCGGCACCGGGACCATGATGTTTTAAATCAGGATATGCCAAGGGTTTGACTCAGAGGCAGAGCAGCGTCTGCTGAGTCGCCCACGGCCCTCGCACCCCACAGCACGCCGCCGGGCTCCGGCATGCCGCCGGGACTCTGCCAAAAGCCGCAGGGAATGGACTCAGGCGAGGCTGGGTTGTGCAGAGAGGAGGAGGGAGGTCCCCAAAACAGTGGGAGGGCGAAGAAGGTTTCCTGCGACAGACCCACTAGTTTTTCACTCTTCAATTCCCCCCGACAAAAATAAATGTAAAGACACCCACTTTCCCGGTGCAGTCTGCTCGCGGTGCGCCGCTGCACCCTTGGTTGGTTCCGTGTGTCCTGGTGCCACCGAGCCACCGCAGAGGTGACAGGCGAGGAGCGGGGGCTGCAGCCGGGCAAGGACAGCCTCCGATCCCGGCCTTTGTTTTTGGCCAGGATCTCCTGGAGGAGTGGAAGGAGAAGGGGGCCCAGGTGGAGGAGATTGGCCGCAGAGGGACCCTCCTGGAGAACTTGATCGTGGAGATTACGGCCCCCGACACCCCGTCCAAGGCAGGTGGGTGACAGCCCGGCTCTCCCAAGGATGCCTCCTTCCTCAGCACTTTGTTTGCTCTCGCTGCTGCATCTTTTCTGAGCCCACCTCAAGCAAAAAATGGGGTTATTTCCCCCTTTTAACAAACTTCAGAGGGCCCGTGGTGGTCCACGTATTGTGGGGCTCAGCCCCATGGTTGAGTCACTGCTGCATTAATGCATCGGCCAAGCACTTGGAGCCCACCAACTTGGCTTAATTTGCTGTAGCCTAACGAGCACTGAATTACCCTGGATTTGCCATGGGCCCAGCGTGGGGCCGTGTGTCCCTGCTCGGATGAAGCATGGGAACTTCAGGCTGCTGCAGCGCAGGGGTCTGGGCTGTCGGCCCTGCAGGGAGCTCCTGGAGGTGGCTCCTGCTTTCTCTTGGTGATGTGCTCCAGCCTCGTGAGGGCCGGAGTGTTTTACTCAAACTCTGGTATTTGAGTTTCATATCTGGATGAAATTTAAGACTGCGATATTCAGACATGATTTACTAGTCTCTTTTTTGGCTTCAAGTCTGTGAAGCAATGAGATTATGTCTGGTTCGTTTGGAAACCGACTAAAAGATGTCTTCCAGCTTGTTAGAACAAGTCCCTGGACTCTCATCATTGATGGGCATTTACGGGAATTCACAGTCTACATACATTTGTTGGGGTTAACTTGATGAGCGTTCGGTGGGAAACCTCCAAGAGAAGCAGGGAGAGGCTTGTTGGGGGTGATCCACATGGTCACCCACGTGAGGTGACCAAAGCTGCAGCCCCTTAGATCCATGAAAGCTTTAAAATGTGTGGTTAGAGAGAGACTTACCTGATAAAGTTTCTGCTGAACCCCCCTTTGGTTGTGAACGTAGCTGCGGTATCTGGTGTCCAAGGAGGAGACACTGGCGCATCCTGCCTGGAGCCTCTTGGCAAAGAGAGCGCGTCTGTGCACCAAGGCGGGTTTAAATAGCTTCATCCCCTAAGAAAAGGAGAATATGGGGGAGTTAATCTCTTCAAGGGAGTTAATCTCTTCAGGGAGGGCATTCAGCAGTCTCGCTTGATATTGTAATTTGCAAAATCCTGCTCAGGGTAGCAGCTTTCCAGGCATGGAAGGATGGCCAGTGGTCCTTGGTGTTACCATCCACGCAGGAGCCACGTCCATTCTGGGTGACATTGGGCGAGGTGCCCAGCTCCCAGCAGCTTCAGCTCTTCTGCTTCTGGTCCAGTGAGGCAGGAGCACCTCCAGGAGAGTGCGAGGGGTGCGGGTGTGTTGGGAGAAGGAGGAATAAAATGGGCTCCAGATCAAGCTACTGCCGATGGCTCGGCACCGAGCCGGTGGGTTCATCAGCGCCAGGCGGGTGGGCCCATGGAGATGCCATGTCTGTGCTTGGTGGCCGGTGTGGTCCGTGTTGTGGAGGGCCCGTTCATCGCTTGCTGTCTGCATTCCTAACGCGTCTTGTCTTGTCCCTCTGTCTGTCCCCGTCCCCTCTGCTCAGGTGCCGCGCTGCCCGCTCCGGGAGGGTCGGTAGGCAGCGTGAACGGATACCACACGTGCAAAGGTGAGCTCGCTGTCACCGCTGTGCCGGCACACGTGTGCCAAGGCCTCCTCGCCATCTCCCTGTCCGTTTCTGTCTGTGCATTTCCATCCGTGGGAATATAAACCACAATGTGACACCGTCAGCATCCCGGCGCAAGTGAAATGAGCCTGCAAATAGGCTTGGAATTCTCAGCCCTGCTGCGCGGTAGCCGGAGCCACGGTTCGGGCAGGCGGTGATGGAGGATGTAGGTCAGGCTGAAGGACGGAGAGGGGCAGCTTTGGGGAGTGGCAGCACCCTGACACCCCATCAGGTGGTGTTAAAAGCTGATAAATGGGAGATCGTTTTAAGGCCTGCAATTAAATTTATTGGTTCTAAGGGATTATAACACCATCCAACCCTTCAGTTTGAAGAGCAATTTTAATTATTGCCTGTGATCTGCTGTTAGTTCACCGGTTCAATGAGATAATAGGTGCATTAAAATGGCTTTATATTTTGGTGTCAAATTATTTCACACTGTATTAGAAGTGACATTGTGAAAGGGGGGCTCAGCTTGCATCAGTCTCACAAACGCAAAGGCATTCGCTTTGTTTGCAAACTGTCGACATACGTAGGTGGTGCGACTGGAAGGGCCCTTCTGGCATGAGAGGTGAGGACAGTCTGACATTGCGGTGCAGGCAGACGGACGACAGCGTGGCCTCTTGCTCCCCCTGCTTGGCTGCCTGTGGCTGCCCAGGGCTAGATTAGTACCTGCTAGTCCAACTTAAGACGGGCAACGCAGGCAGTGCTCCTCATCTCAGCCTGCTTTTTGGAAACAGATCTGACTGAGATCCAGTGCGATGTGTCGGACGTGAGCCAGCAGTACCAGGGCCTTGGCACGGTGCTGCAGGAACGCCAGCAGCGGCTCTCGGCTATGCTGGAGAAGATGCAAGAAGTGCAAGAGGAGGCCAGCTCGATGCTGAAGTGGCTGGAGTCGAAGGAACGAACGCTGTCGGAGCTGGACGCCTCCTCCTCGCCCACCAAGACAGAAACAATGAGAGCCCAGGCTGAGCACAACAAGGTAATTTCTCTTCCAGAGCAAAGAGTGGGGTTCTGAGCATCTCCTCCCAAAGGATCTTGGAGATGTGCTTTGTTGCAGCAGGACTAGAAGGATTAGCAATGAGGATCTGCCCTGGGTTAAAGAAGGGCTTTCCCCAGAAGGGATCACAGGAGGGTTCGTGGAGCAGGAGCCCACGTGCTGTGCTTGACCTCTTTGCTTTTAGACCTGTTGCTTTCAGGCATTTGGCTCAGGAGAAAGGAGCTTATCTATCGCCCTTGTGGCTGGGTCACTCCAGCTTCTCCTGGAAAGCAATTCCCAGCCTTTCCCTGCTCTTGGTGCCAAGTTAGCTCGTGATATGGCTAATAAAATGAAGTGGTTTCATGAAAGAGCAAAGAACAGGAATTGTCCAACTTCAGCTTGTAGCTGCTGCTTCGTTCCTACTCGGTGATTTCATTCTTTTGCCCTGTATCTGAAGAAGTCCAAATGATTATTTTCCAGGCTTTCCTGGCTGAATTGGAACAGAATTCGGGGAGGATCCAGAAGGTAAAGGAAGCACTTTCTGGCTTGCTGGAGAAATATCCAGATTCTCCAGAAGCAGCAAACTGGAAGAAGATGCAGGAGGACCTGAGTAAGTGCCTGAAGCACATTGGGAGGCTTCTGTCTTGAGACATCACATTAGAAGCAGTTCAGGATGGCAGGGTGATTCCAAAGTCACAGCAGAGCAGAGTCACTTCTAATTAAAATTCAGTAAATAGTGAACTTACCTCCAAGCTGTCTGGTGTACAAGGTGTTCCTGAGATGAGCCCTGTCGTGGTTAATGAAATCTCTATGATGGATGTATATTTTAAAGACTTGCCTCCTTAAACTACTTCTTTTAAAAAAAAAAAAAAGCGTTAGCAACATGGGTTGATTATTTTGATTAAAAGCTTCATTGCTTGTTAAAAAATTCTAGTCATTAGTAAGGCTATCCTAGATAATTAAATGTTGACTAAACAAGACTGTGTATTTAAAAAGAAGCCCAGAGATTCTCTTCTTTGAAATAGCAGGAACGCGTTTATGGAGTTCTCCGTCCAGGAGATCTGAATGTGCTGTGTGAGGACTGATACACATGAGAGTATCCTCATTTATCGAGCCAGGCATGTGAGGTGGCTCACCCCAGGTCAGAGCAGCTCATGGCAGTAGTGACTAGAGCGCAGAAATCCTGCTTGCAAGGCTTTTTTTCTATGAGCTTCAAGACCACGTAGCCATTAGAAATGGGTAACGGCTTGTTAGATGGAGAGTCAATAGAGCCACACTAGTTTTATTGAAAAGCTGAGGAGGTTTCCCACCGGAGAAACCACGGAGAGGGTGAAAAACCTTCTCAATGGCGGAGTGGGTTGGCCGGGAGCGTGACCACCACCAACACAGCCGGTGCTTCAGATTGCAGGTGGGAAAGAGCCAGCCAGGCGACGGCCGAGCGGCAGCAGAAGCTGGAGGAGTCGGCGAACCAGCTGGCCAGCTTCCAGGCTGCCGAAGCCCAGCTGCGCCCTTGGCTCATGGAGAAGGAGCTGATGATGAGCGTGCTGGGACCCCTCTCCATCGACCCGAACATGCTGAATGCACAGAAGCAGCAGGTCCAGGTGAGCCGGGAGCTCTGTCCGCATCTCCACGGTGGGTTTGGGACAAGGAGGGAGGAGAGTGTCTCATCTGCTATGTGAGGAGGAAGATTGCACTCGGAGTTATTGGTCTTGCAAGCCATGCAGTGAGTGTTGGGAGACCTCATGGCTCCTCTCCCAAGTCCTCCAAACGCCACTGAGCACAAACTACCATGAATAACTCGAAACGGGCGCAGCGCTCGAGCTCCCTTCCCCGCGCTGGATTGACTCATCAGTGAATCATTTGGCCCCTCTTGGAGAGTGAAATTGCTTTAAACAAGAGCGGTGCTGATGCTCTGCAGGACTTGCTAATGCTGCCCCTCCGCCTGGCAGCCTGCCCTTTCCGTACCTCCTGCTTCCAAATCTTAACATGTCCGTAACCGGCCACATCATAAAATAAAATGCCCCAGTTAACCTAATTAGATTTCCTTCTCATCTAACTGGTTTATGTTACATTACACAGCAGTAGGACAAATAAGAGAGAGCACAAAGTACTGGAGTCGCAGACCCCTCCCAGCTTTTGAAGCTGCAAGGTCACAGTAAATCATGGTCTATGGAGCCCAATTGCCGTCCCACCCCAGGGCTTGTTCCTACTGATTCCGTGGGCTGGATAAAGCCCCTGGAGGTCTGGTTTGTTTTGACTGTGTGTACTCGGAGCTGTCAGTTTTATGCAAACATTTTTATGTTATTTCTGTTCCAGTTTATGCTGAAGGAATTTGAAGCGCGCAGACAACAGCATGAGCAGCTCAACCAGGCAGCTCAGAGCATCTTGACTGGCCCTGGAGATGTTTCTCCATCCACTAACCAGGTGCAGGAAGAACTCCAAGGAGTTAATCAGAAATGGTCTGAGCTAACGGAACGTCTCAACTCCCGCTCCAGCCAAATTGACCAAGCCATAGTGAAGAGCACCCAGTACCAGGAGCTCCTCCAGGGCCTGTCCGAGAAGGTGAAGGCAGTTGGGCAGCGCCTGAGTGGCCAGTCTGCCATCAGCACACAGCCCGATGCCGTGAAGCAGCAGCTGGAGGAAACCAGTGAGATCCGCTCGGACCTGGAGCAGCTGGAAGAGGAGATCGCAGAAGCTCAGACCCTCTGTGATGACCTCTCGGTCCTGATTGGGGAGCAGTATCTCAAAGATGAGTTAAGGAAACGTCTGGAGACAGTGGCGCTGCCTCTCAAAGGGCTGGAAGACCTGGCAGGTGAGACAGCACGGTGAAGTAGCTTAAGAGATGTTGGGATGTCAAACTCCATCCTTGCTTCTTGCCAAAGGGCTCTCCCATCACTGGGTTTCTAGGAATAATAGGGGAAGCACCATTTATCATTTTTTAGGGTATTTCATGGGTGGTTTATGTGGCACTGAGGACAGAAGAGTTCACACTCCGGACATACCTGAGCCTGGAGAGTGAGCAGAGATGTTCAGTCCCACCACTGTGGCTCTTCCACAAGCCTGCTTGGCTTGGCAGCAGTGTGGCATGTGCTGTGCTTGGGGGAAAAAAATGGTTCCTAAATTCAGAATGGGGCATGGAGAAGACCCAGTGGCCACCCTCTAATCTTGGGGTGCCTCTTCTGGTTTCTAAGAATTTGCATTTAGAGACTAGTCAGGAGAACTGAGAATACTGCGTTACCGTTACCTATTACTACTTAAGAAATTTATGAATCAGTGAGCAAAAAGGCTAGTGATGCAATGGAAGACTCCTTCTTGTTAATCAAAACACAGTTGGTGCATCTGAGATGATTTTAAATAATTGCACTTTGCTTATTTGATTTCAGCTTAATTGCGGCGTTCTAATCTTATTTCCGTTTCAGCCGACCGGATGAACCGACTGCAGACTGCGCTTGCAAGTTCCCAGCAGTTCCAGCATATGTTTGATGAACTCAGGACCTGGCTAGATGACAAACTGTGCCAGCAAGCTCAGAGCCAACCTGTTTCTGCTAAACTGGAGAGGCTACAGAGCCAAATTCAGGAACAAGAGGAGTTCCAGAAGAGCCTCAACCAACACAGTGGATCCTACGAGATGATTGTAGCTGAGGGAGAGTCTTTGCTGCTTTCTGTTCAGCCTGGGGAGGAGAAGACCACTCTGCAAAACCAGTTGGTCAGCCTCAAAACGCACTGGGAAGAGCTCAGCAAACAGGCTGCTGATAGACACTCTAAGCTCAAGGACTGTTTGCAGAAAGCTCAGAAGTATCAACGGCACACGGAGGACCTCCTCCCTTGGGTGGAGGACTGCAAGGCAAAGATGTCAGAGCTGGAAGTAACTCTGGATCCGGTGCAGCTGGAGGCGACTCTTCTGAGATCAAAGGCTATGCTGAGTGACGTGGAGAAGCGCCGCTCCTTGCTAGAGATGCTGAACAGCGCTGCCGACATCCTGATTGATGCTTCTCAAACCGATGAGGATGACATTCGGGATGAGAAGGCTGGGATCAATCAGAAGATGGATGCCATCACAGAAGAGCTGCAAGCCAAGACAGGCTCCATCGAAGAAATGTCACAGAGGCTCAAGGAGTTTCAAGAGAGCTTCAAGAACATTGAGAAGAAGCTGGAAGGGGCAAAGCACCAGCTGGAGATCTATGATGCCCTAGGGCCGCAAGCCTGCAGCAACAAGAATTTGGAGAAGCTCAGGGCACAGCAGGAGGTGCTGCAGGCCCTGGAGCCACAAGTGGATTATCTGAAAAACTTCACTCAAGGTCTGGTAGAAGATGCCCCAGATGGGTCCGACTGTTCCCAGCTTTTAAGCCAAGCTGAGGTGGCTCAGCAGGACTTCAAAACTGTGAAGCAGAAAGTAAATGACTGCTGTACGGTCATGGAAAACAAGCTTGAAGGCATTGGCCAATTCAATAATCGGGTGAGAGAGATGTTCTCTCAACTGGCGGATCTCGATGATGAGCTAGACAGCATGGGCCCCATCGGGAGAGACTCTGACAGCCTTCAGTCCCAAGCAGAAGATGTTCGCATGTTCCTGGGCAAACTCCACAGGCTGAAGTCTGACATTGAAACTTCTGAAAGTGAATGTAAGAAGATGCTGGAGGACGAAGGGAGCCCTGATTTATTAGGACTGAAACGTGAGTTGGAGACACTGAATAAACAGTGCAGCAAACTGACAGACAGAGGCAAGAACCGTCAGGAGCAAGTAGAAACGACACTGTCTCGTGTCGAGGACTTTTACAGCAGGCTGAAGGAGCTGACCCACATGACAACCGCAGCGGAGGAGAATGAGGCGTTGCAGTGGGTGGTGGGAACTGAGGTGGAAACCATCAACCAGCAGTTGGCAGACTTCAAGGTAAGTCTTTGTGCTGTCACGTTTCTTAAGTGGTGTTTGGTGTTTGAAGGTCTGTCTAGTGTTGTGGTCTTTTGTGTAGGACCTCTCATCTTCACGCTATCATGGCTTCATTGTTCATTGCTATAACGTCAGCGTTTTTGGTGTAGTAAAATATCCTTGCTGTGGAGAATGTAAGTTCAACTGCTGGAGTTGGTAGTCTGTGGTGAAAAGATGCAGCAAGATTTTGTGTTTGGGAGGAAAAAAACTTTTCCCTCTTCTCCTTGTGATGTGTAATGTTGGCGTGCCAGTACCTCGTGGGCTCCTAGAGGTGGTTGGCATTTGGGTTTTGGGGGAGGAAGGGATGTGTTTGAGTCCATCTGAACTGTAAGTTGGCTTCATCTGAGAGACTAGTCCAGATCAGATCATCCTGTAGGTCTTTCTACCTGGTCTACCATTCCTGCTTGTTGTTCACTTCATCTGGGACATAGATAAGTCCATTTTGGGGTCCTTGAGTACAAATAAAGCCACAGATAAACTGCGGGACGAGGGACACGCACAGGGAATAAAATCAAGGCAAAGTTTTGCTGTGGGCTCTTCATGTTTCCAGCGAAGAGCTGCTAGAGACCATCAAGGCTCGCAAGAAATGCTGAGAGAGGGAAGAGTTGGAGTGTGTTTGGTACTTTTTTATACAGTATTATGGTGTTGGGTCATGCTGTTACACTACATTAATTATATTAATACTGCTTAGAAATTCTCTTGCTGTGAAACTTCTATTACTGATGTGCTCAGTAGCTGATGATTGGGCTGATTTACATCTGGCTGCTTGTTTCCTGGTGGTAATGGGGGCTGGGAGGGGGAGGCGTTTTTACAGCCATTTACTTTTCATCTCATGGCTAATTGATCCCGTTCCACCGCTTAATAGCTCTGTGAAACCTTCACCAGGACAAGGTATTTCTGTTTTGGGGATTGCCTATCCAGAAAAAGAGTTTGGAAGTGTTGCGGGGTAAACTCAAACTCATCTGATCGTGTTGCTGTTAACTCTTGCGTTGGGCAGTCTTTTGCATTGAGCTTGTATTGATGGGAAGGATTTAACTTCTTCATTAAACACCACACAGTTGCTTGGAACAAATATATCCAAAAAGGAGTTTCTAGTCCTTAAAACCAGTGAAACTTTCCTGCAGAGCAAGGGATTATTCCCGGCTGGGCAGCTCTCATTAGCAACGATGATGAAACCCAGCGTTGGTGGAGATTGCTTGGTTGGCCGGGCTGGCGAGCGGGGCTGGCAGGCACAGCTTAACCCATCGTAGCACTTGCACATGGTCTGTATCTCAGTGACCTTGAGGATGACTCTTTAAGACAACGGTGGCCTGGGCTGCACAAGCCAAGGGTACTTTGGGGGGTGACGTGTCCTTACCAGGAGTCATTCGTTGGCCATCAAGGCTACACAGTGCAGTTGGGGTCTTTGTTGACGGAAAGCTTAGCAGGGAAAATGAGAGTTGCAGCAGTGATGGTAGGGTTTTGCTGTGCGATGGCTGAGAATAAAATGGGGGAGAAGCAAGAAGGGCGGATGGAGCAATCGTGGTTACGCAGCGGCATTCCTCCCGTGCACGGTTCATCCAGAGAGCAAGCATTTTTGCACGAATCATAAATGTTGCAGAGCAGATCTTTGCAAAGCCTCATCTTACGGTTGTCTCTAAGGGGAAATGCAATCCCAGATACTGATCTGCACATGGAAGGGCATCCAGCACAGGAGCAGGGACTGTCTCTACTCCATACATGCAGGAGGGAGAACGGTGGAGAAGGCTGGCTTGGGCTCCAGGGGAGGTGGGGAGCACGGGGGGCTTTTTTGGGGTTGCACCAAGCTTTTATTTCTCAGCCCCTAAGACAATATCACAACTGTCTCCCTTCTTGGATTGCAAACAAGATGCACGCAGAGTGTGGCCGGGGATACCAGAGGGAGCTCCTCAGCTGGGCAGTGCTCCCCAGGGTGGCGTGGGGATGGAGGAGGATGGGGCTGGCTGGGGCTCTCCAGGAGTGGTCGCGGTCCGTCTGTCCAGAAAGCTCAAATGCAGGCAGATATTATGTCTTAAGGCATTAATTTTAATGAACATCTGTGTAAATGAGATGCAAATTAGGCGTGGCCCCAGGGCTCCAGGCACGTTGCCAATGCAGCCCTGACAAAGGTGGGCACTTCTGGACTCATTGTGTCCAGATTTTAATAAAGAAGATATATTGAGGGCTTTGACGAAGGCCATGAACAGATGAGTTATGAAGCAGCGTATACTTGAAGCTTCCCATATATTTTTCTTTTCCCGCCTGCAAACACCCCTCAAACTTGCCCCAAAAGGCCACAACCTACAACAAACCCTTAAGTTTTGGAGAACTGCCACCCATGCGTTTCTTCTCTCCCCTCCAGCCCCTTTCCCAGGTTACGGAGGGACTAATCCCGGCTACGGGAGGGGATAAGTCCTCTCCTGCTGTAAGTGCTCCTCCTAGCCGGGTTTCTGGGAGGCAGGAGGCTGGGAAGCAGCTGTTGGATCTTGCTCGGGGGGAAGCTTTGTTTGCAGGAGATGTTTCAGTTCAGCGAGCTGGTGCAAGGGTGGGGATGGCTACACCCAGGGGCTGAGCCCACGCTGGCTCCCGCGACCCTCGGGACAGACCTGACCTTCGGGAGGTGGGGGAAAACTAGGTAGGGACTGGTTTGGAGCACCATGTTGATGGAGGATTGCAAGAAACCCGTCTGGAAGAGACTTTAAGGGGTCGTCTAGTTTCACCCCTAGTTTTATGGTGGGATCAAGTGCAGCTGAAAGGCATTTCTGTGGTTTGGAGTCTGTGCTTATATGGACGTCCTGATGGATCGCTTCAGATACAGCTATGCTACAGAAGAATAACATGTTTTTAGCTTATGTTAACCTGTTGGAGCGAAGGAACTTAATCTTTAACTCCTGGTCTTCAGCATGAGTTTAACCCCAATGACTGACTTCCCATTGTTGCCTCTCGGAGGAGCCCCTTTTTTGTGTAAAAGGGTACTAGAAGTCGGAGGAGTCTTTCTGTGCTGTGTCTCCACAAGCATCACACGGTCAAGTCAGGCTCTTTGGCACAAGGGACAAGCAACAGCTACCAGCGAGAGCTCCTCATAGGAGCTTTCAGGCTGGGGCATTTCTTCCTCCTCCGCTCTCTTTGCTGTCGGCTCAGGTTTCTCAAAACTTATCCTAATATTAAATTTTAATGACTGGAATCAAATGAGCAACAGTTGAAATGTTACTAAACACAACAGCGATGTTGATTCAGTTTAGCAAACAGCAGAATTCCCCAGGGAGGCCATTCCCCGGGTATGGGTGAGAGATGAAGGGTTACGTGAAGGCGTAGGGGTTTTCTCATAAAATCATGGAATCATTTAGGTTGGAAAAGACCTTTAAGATCGTTTAGTCCACCCATTGCCCCTACTCTCCCAGGCCTGCCACTAAACCATGTCTCTAAGCACCACATCTACATGACTTTTAAACACTTCTAGGGATGGTGACTCACCCACCTCCCTGGGCAGCCTGTTCCGATGTTTGATAACTCTTTCAGTGAAGAATTTTTCCTAATGTCCAGCCTAAACCTCCCCTGGCGCAACTTGAACCCGTTTCCTCTTGTCCTATCGCTAGTTACCTGGGAGAAGAGACCAGCTCCCATCTCACTACAACCTCCTTTCAGGTAGTTGTAGAGAGCAATATAAGGTCTCCCCTCAACCTTCTCTTCTCCATCATGTGCTCTCCAGCATCAGCAACCCCTGAGCTAGAAGACCCCGAATGACAACCCTTCGTCCCAAAGATTGGGAAACTAACGCTTGCACTTCAGATAAAGCTTGGGCCGTTCAGTGCGAGGGGCTGATCTTGCTTTACATACCCAAGAAGCAGAGATGAGGTTTGCTGGTTTTGGAGCGGTGGTGCCAGAGAGCCCCAGGCATGGGCTCGTCCTGTCTGGCCAAAGAGCATCCATCAGCCGGGGCCGTGGAGAGCTGATGGAATCAAACTCTTTGGTGGTTTTGGGGAAGGCATCTATGCTGGGGTAGCTCAGCCTCCTGGCTAAGCGAGCTCAAGCCTGAGTTTTGTTTACTTTATCTTTTATACAGCGGAGTTTGAACTTGGGTTTCAAAGCCTGGCTTGTACTTAGCGTTGGCAATTCTGAGCTGAGACCCTCTTTGATTCACCGTGTTGTTTTTGGACAAGTTTGAACGTTGCCATATTTCTCCTACAAAGCAGAGCGGAACGCTCTGGGTCAAAGGCACTAGCAGAGGGTTTTAGGCTTGCTGCAATAGAGAGCGATGCTCGGGAGTGGAAGGATGCTGTTGCCTCCCCAGTCGTATCATGCCAGAGTGGTTTTGCTTTGCTGGGGACACTTTCCTGCCCGTGACAAAGACGAGAGCAGGAACGGGACAGCCTGCCTTCCTTGAGTTGGCCAGAAGGGATTTCTGCAAGAGTCTGGAGAACTTGACCCAAAAGGAAACCCCAAAAAACCATCAAACTCGACATAACCAAACGGTTGCCGTTGTGTTCGAATCGGTGCAGGTGCCGTTGGCTGAAGGAGAAGACGCATGGCGATGCCTCCGCGCATGGCTGGACCTCCATCGACTTGCCGGCCCCTTCCCGGTACCGCGCCGGTGGCCCCCACCGTCACCACAGCTGCGCTTCGCCCCACGTCTGCTGGCGGCGTTGGGGCACGGCGGAGGAATGCCGGCGAGCCGGGACCTGCCGCAGCTGGCACACGCCGCGCCGCTTATCCAGGATCTCGCCTCCGAGTATTAATTAAACCCCACCCTTAGCCCCAGCCAGAGAGGAGGGGGGAGCAGGAGGGGGGCTGCTGGGGGGTGGGGAGCAAGGGACCGCCGCATCCGACCCTCGCAGGCGACGGCTTTGCCAGGGCAGGTCGTGGGGAATGGAGAGAGGAGATGGGATTTCGGGCTCCTGCCTCTCCTCCTGCCGCAGATTTTGGGAGAAGTTATTTGAAACCGGGAGTTGCTCAATGCAGTGAGCTGGAGCACCGCTCCCTCACGCCAATAAAGGGTTTATGCCGGAGGATGGAGAGGGGGAGGGAGAATCCCTGGACAGCAATAACTGAAGCCACACTCCCATTTTATTTTAGAGCAGGTCAGGTCGTCCGGGGCCCGCGGAGCCCTGGTGCCTCCAGCACCCTCTTTGTCTGCCTAAATAAAAAAAAACAGGAAAGGGATCCCAGGAGGGGTGCTGCAGTGAGTGAGTAAAGCCCTGAACAGCATTTAGTCATCTCGCCATTCAGATGCTGCTCTGAGTCCTCCCCGCTTCACCCAAAGTACAAGCAGCAATTAGCCAGCAGTCATTGCGAGCCCGCGCGCGCTTCCGCGCCCTCCCTGCCGCTTACCCCCTTCGCGGTGGCTTTCTTTGGTGCTCTGTTTATGATTCTCTTGATTCCCCCAACCTTTCAGAGGGGGAGCTGACTCAACGGCACTATCAGAAATGCTGCTGTCACTAATAACCGTTCGCCTCCTGTCCCTGGGCTTCTTCCAGGTGCCGCTGCCCGCGGCTGCCGTTTTCGGGTGAGGGGGCTGCCGGTGGCACGTGGCCTTGGGGGTCTGCGGGAACTCACGAGCATCACGTCCCCCACATGAGCTGTTGTCGTGGCAATGGTGGCAGGGAAGATGCGGGACGGGGACTTGGCTACCCAGTGCTGTGCGGGGTTTCACCGTGGTTATTTTGCAGGAGGACTGAAATGGGTGGTTTCTTCCCAAAAGTTTATCCCATTGGCGCTTCTTGGAGCGCTGGGGACGAACGCAGTCCCTGATGGCACAAGTGGGGGTTTGTGCTCTTCCTTTGCAAGACCCATGTCTGATGATCCTGAGGGTCTTTTCCGTGTGATTCTACGATTCTATCTCCGGCACCGGCGGCTCTGCTCCTGCCGCTGCAGAGCCGCTCTCGAGCACGGGCAGAGAAAAACCGGGATCCCATCTTGGGATGGCGGGGCTGAACCGGAGAGCAGGAACAAATGTGTGTGCTGACGAGGCGAGGTATTTCCACCAAAGCATTTACACTCAAAGCCTTAATTCCTCAAGACAGCGTGTTAGCCACCGCTAGCAGGCACGTGTGCTCGCAGGCGATGCCCGAGCACCCGGTCCGGCCTCCGGGGAGGCTTTTTTGCTAACTCCGCACCCACTCATGTAGCCAAAGACCCCGGAGCTGGGGGGGGCATCGCTGGCGGGGGCTTCAGGGGTGGGTTGGAGAAAGGAGGTGGGTTTCTGGGATGGGATGGGGCAGGGAAGGGACACTCTGCCACTTGCTGTGCCCCAGCCTGGCCGAGGGTATTTTTAACCCTTCTGTGCCCCGGGAGGAATGCGCACGGCTCCCGACAGTCGTCCAGTTGGGAGCAGCTGGGTGGGACTGGGCTGGGAGTGGGGACAGGCTGCACCACGGTGTCTTCTCGTTGAACGCTTTCCAGACCTACTTAAAGTATCTCTGGCTAGTATTTTCAGCATCAGCAACACACGCAAAAATGCCTCCTCTCTGACAGCTGTTAAGCTGCCTTAAAGGCACCATCTCCCCTCGTTGGAGAAGAGGATGATAAATGGGGGGTGATAAGCACAGGCTGTGCCGGGTGACGGGGCTGTCACCGACGTT
Organism: Burhinus bistriatus; assembly: GCA_013397275.1. Classification (NCBI taxonomy): domain Eukaryota; kingdom Metazoa; phylum Chordata; class Aves; order Charadriiformes; family Burhinidae; genus Burhinus; species Burhinus bistriatus. The sequence goes on along the minus strand of VYXH01011860.1, from coordinate 5,733 downwards.
GGCTGGGGCGAGTGGCCCGAGAGGAGCAGCAAAGCCTCGGTGGTGTTTGCTGAACTCCTAACCTGGTAATCCGGGGGGTGTTGTAAATAAACGTGTTTGCACAAGAGGCACTTGAGCACGAGTGGCCCCTGCAGCTTCCTTGTTCCTTGGAAATAAATAAAGAAGGGAAGAGCAAACGCGGCCCCGGAGCTCGGCTTGTCCGAAGGGAGCCTTGCCGGTGTGCTTGTTCATCAGCGAGCCACGGATGGGTTTTGACCTTGACTTGTCCGCGGGCAGGCAGAGAGGCACAGGCACTTCCCTCATCCCCAGCGAGCTGAGAACAAGAGCGAATTAAGCCGAGAGCTGCTGAGACCGGCCAAATCACAGCAAGGCTGCTGCTTTTTTTTTTCCTTTTCTTTTCTTGACTGTAAAACAATTAGGCTGTGATCAAACGGTCCCTTTCAGGAGCTGGCTTGGGTCACTGCTCCGAAGCCACCCGCTTGCAGATGCTTTGGTGACCCTGCCAGGTCTCCGTTGGGGGAGATGGCCAGAGGAATGTCCTCTCGCAGGAGCGCTCGTTCGCTGGTGGTGGTGACACTTCACAGTGTTTCCAGGAGATACTAAAAATACCAGCTTTGCATAAGACCAGGAGAGCTGAGGATCCGAGGGAGGAGGAGGTGGGAAGCTTTTTGTCTGCAAGGGCTGAACAGAGGAGGGAGAGGAGCCTTGTCCCGGCGGGATGTGGCTGTGGATGGAGGGATCCGTGGGGAAACACGTGGTGGAGCAAACACGGGACTTTCCCATCACCCACAGCATCCAAGCAAGTCACCGTTCACCACCGGGGAAGGGAGTGACTGTGGCCACTGGGTCTGGAGCAGACGGGGGCTTCTCTGGGGAAGGGCTTGGGCTTGGATTAGTCACCGCAGCGTTTCAAGAACAATTGCCAATTCTTCTGCCGAAGGAGTGGTTTAAAATGTCTCCCATCCAGAGGATTCTCTGGATGATAACGCACTTACCTCACTTCCTAAAGAGCCTCCAGAGCAGTTTATTAATCACCCCATCCCTTGGCTTTCCCTGCTGTCCCCGGTTACTCTGACACCGGGTGAGGAGCAGCTTCTGCAGTTTTCCATTTCCCCGGGGTGGCAGCACCCTGCCCGTGGGTGCTGGGACACTGGCAGCATGGAGCGGGATGGCTGAAGAGCCCAGGGTGCTTCATCCACCCTCGTGCAGCACCAGAGCAAAGCCTGGCAGCCACGGAGGGGAATTTGCAGGAAAACTGGGCAGCTGAGGACAAAAATAGGCATTTCAGCACCTCCCGTGCCCAGTTAAGCCCCGGGCTGCAGGGACCCACCGCCCCAGCATGTGGCTCTGCCCTTTGCTCCCAGTCCCAGCCTGGGTTGCTCCTGGGCTGTTTTGGGATGCTCTGTGTACACAGACGGGGTCCCAGGCTCCGCAGCAGTCGAGCACCAAATGCCACGGTGTGGGGCTGTGCCTAAGTGCTGCCATCACACGTGGGCTCCAGGCTTTATTCAGGAGAATTATTTATACCAACATCTATATTAGCTGCCTGGCAGGGAAAGCGCTACAGTGCAGCTCCTGCACCCTTGGAAAAATGAAATAAATTAAAAAAATGCAGTGCTCCCTGCATCTATACATCCAAGCTGCAGAACGTTTCTGTGTGAGTTCGGTTTTTAACCTCTTTCTAAAACTTTTCCGGCGGAGATGCTGACCCCCGTGGAGCCAACCGAGATTTCCTCCCGCAGCCCCGCAGAGAAAAGTCCCAAATTAACAGGCTACAGGTTGCAAATTGCTGCTTGAAAGGCGCGCTGGGTCCCGGCATCACCAACTGCCTCTGAAGAGAGGGACTGCGTGGTGGCAGAGGCCTGACATGAAATGGGTTTGAAGTCGGCTGTAAGGCAGGGGGATAAGGGAGCCCCCGGCCCGGCACGGTGGGATGGGATTAGCCCGGGTGCTGTTGCCTGGAAGAGGCTGGGAGCTCAGGGCTTGCCCACGCAGCGCCGAAACGGCAATCGCAAAGATTTGGCAAAAGAAGCGAGTTTAGGAGAGCAGCAGCACTGAAAGGGAGATAAAGAAAGCGCTCAGACCTTCTGACAAATGCAGCAAAGGCTTTAAAAAACATGATTCCTCCAGTAAAAATCCCAACGCAACCTAAAAAGTGGTTTCTAAGGCGGATTTTGGACGTGCGTGATTTGGTTTTGTGTTTTTATCACGGTGTCTGAGGGAGGCTGAAACCCACCCTAGGTCCCTCCATCGGGCTGGAAGCACTTCAGGTTTATCCCCTCTGCCTTGCTTGGACATGGCACCGTGTCCCAACCCAGCAGTCCCTCCGGCCGCCACCGGCTCAGTGACCCTCACGGAGTCAGACATGGGGGACACGTTGACCCTCACGGAGTCAGACATGGGGGACAAGACCAGCAAGACCTGTAGGAACAAAGCTCGTGGTGCAAAGGCAGGAGCCGGGCTGGGCGAGCGGGTGCTGCCCTGCCCAGGGCAGGAGGGCACCAAGGTGAAGATTAAAGGAGCTTTGAGGATGAAGAAGGCCCTTGGTTGTACCCTGGGCTCATTAGCGACGTGTCCATCAGAGACCTTGAGCTGTCTCTTGGGCTCTCTTGCTCGCCGCATAACGCAGGTCCCTCATTTCCAGCTGCTGAGATGCATTAAAAGAAAGCTAAAAATATATTGGTTTCCAAATACTGCTTTCCCATGTAAACAGTGGTAGCAGCGGCGGGCAGGATGTAATGCAGTCGTAAACAGGGTGACATCACCCCGTGACGGGGAAGGCACGCGTCCCTGCACGCCGGGGCCGGTGGCCATATGAGGAAAACTTGAAACCTACGGATCCCGGAGACAAATGGGGATGCTCCTACTTGGAGCAAGCCAGGGAAAACCTCTGGGTGGGTTTCAGCTGAGGGTCTTTATCTGCAGGACATGGCCATCAGATGGCCTGGGGTGGCTTCAGGGCACAAGTGGGTCTTGGGCTGGGTGACAGCCCTCAGTAGAGCTCTTTGGTCCTCTCCCCATGGCGAGCTGGCTGCCGGAGCACGGGCATCCTGGCACCCGAACTGCCGACCCCAACTCAGGTTTGGCCAAAACGTGCTGGTAAAGGGGCAGGTGCGAGGAGGTTTAGTGACTGAACAAAAGCCAGATGAGGGATCCTGGTGGTCCATTCTGACCACCACCACCACACCACAGGTCCCGCGAGCTGCCAAGTGAGCAGACGCGTTGTCCTGAGCTTGGAGCTGCGGCTCTGAAGCTCTCTCAGCCCTTTATTTCAGTCCTGGCGCATACTGCTGCCAGGGGCTCTGTGTGCCGGAGCCACTTGGAGACACCCAAAAGCATAAAAATTCAGCCAGGACCTTCCCGTCCTGCCCTGTCCTTCCCTCGCACCAACGCAAAGCTCGAGCAAGACCCTGAAGTTGGTATTCCCAGCACCCTTCGGCTTCTGTCCCCATCAGTGGGGTGGCACTTGGTGGCTTAAAGCCATGACTTGGGGAACCTGCAAGAGCTCCGGCTGGGATCTTCAGGCCAGGCACAGCAGGTTTTTAATTGGCTTTAGTGCTTGCCGAGTATTTCCCTAATGGTTTTAGAGACAAGGGGGATGTGTTGGAGGAAGACTTGGCTTGCTTCTGGCACGTGACTTGGTGAGGAAATGGGAAAAGAATTTCTGGCTGTGAAACGGCAGCTCCACGTCGAGATCGTTCCTTCTTCGCAGTGGAACAAAAAGCCTCCGCGCCCCAGCCCGGATGCCTGGGATTCCTCGCGGAGGGGCCCCGGAGCGGTAACGGTCCTGCTCCTGCTCCACCAGCTCCCGGGCCAAGGTGGTAGCGGGGGAGCCGGGGGCGGCTTTGCCGGAGTGCTGGCACAGCGCGGCCATCCTTCTCTTGTTGTTTCAGCTGCGCTGGATTAATAACCTGGACCAAGAGCTGGGGTGTCCCCCGCCAAGTATAAAAATCCGGGCTTTGGGACGCTCTTGCAGTGCTGGCAGCGGGGCCAGAGGAGGCTGCGGGGCCAGCCCTAACCGTCTGTCTGTCTGTCTGTCCAGGAGGCCTCGGGGGGACGTGGAGGGGACAGCCATGGATGGGCAAAGGGGCTCCCAGGGGCTGTGGGGGGGCTGCTTGTACACCCCTCCCAGATCCCCTCTTTTCCTCCTCCCGCTCTTTTCCTTGGTCATATTGAATGACGGAAATAAGAAAAGGGCTTTCCAAAGATTTCCCGGTGTGCAGCCAGCCCCGCCGAACGCTTCGGGCCATTTAATAGGCGTTTCTCCTCCATAGCCCTGAACCCTCCCCTTCCACGAAACCTCCGTTCCCATCTCTCCGAAAGGAAAAAGTCCCTTGGGGAATGCAGCGCTGGAGCTGCTGGGTGCGCAGTCGGTGCTGGGGCACTTGGGGACCCTGAGGGCTTGGGGACAGGGAAGCCGGGCTCTCCCCGCAGTCGTGCCATGACCTTGGCCGAGCCCCAATGTTTTCGGAGACAGCAGGCACCTGCAGCCCATCCGAAAAAATCAGGCTTTTCATCTCTCCCTTGGCTTCAACGTCTTGGCTGTAACACGGCCATGGCCGGGCAGGAAGGCTTTTGGTGAAGCTGCAGCTGCAGCTGGTGGTCACTGTCTCCTGGCGTTGGCACTGTTGGGGTGGACGGGGCACGCTTTTATGTATTAAGCACCTGCCTCTCATATTTTTATCCCGATGCTCTAATTCATCCCCGAAGTAGCAGGCAGGGCGGCTGGCGGGGCGGGTTGTTGCCTGGAGATACGTGGAGGCTGTTTCAAGCCCTCCTGTTTTTTCTCCCAAGTCTGCGACTTCTCTCAGCATCACTTCGCAGCAGTGATTCACGCGCCCGGGCTGCCTCCCTCTCCCAGCCCCACATGTCCCCCCATCCCTTAAACCCAGGGGTCGGAGGGGGAGGAAAAAAAAGATGCTGACCCAGGGCTGGGGCTGTAATAATTAGTTTTTTAGGGAAAGGAGCCGGCGAGCCGTGCGGTGGGAAGTTGCGGGTGGGTTTTTG
>VYXH01011858.1:17706-41166 GCA_013397275.1 Burhinus bistriatus | reverse complement strand
CCCCTAGGCAGAGCTCGATATATTCCAGTTGCTCTCTCACGTAGAGAGCAACTCCACCACCTTGCCCCACTGGCCTGTCTTTCCTAAAAAGTTTGTAGCCTTCCATAACAGCACTCCAGTCATGCAAGCTATCCCACCATGTCTCTATAACTGCAGTGAGATCATGGCTGTGCGATCGCACATGGATCTCTAATTCTTCTTGTTTATTCCCCATGCTGCATGTGTTGATGTACAGGCATTTCAGAAAGGTAATAGAGCATGCTGGTTTCCCTGGAGGGGAGCAAGAGGATCCACCATAGCCATACACACCATTGAGGCGGTTGGCCTTCTGGTTCTTATCTTGGGAGTCAGCTAAGGAATATTTGTCACTGCTCTGGTTGGGCTGGCTTATTCCCCTGTTGGATAAGTTGTTGTGATATTGCCACCTTAGACCCCACCCCCCAAGTCCTTCAGTTTAAAGCTCGCCTCACCACGTCGGCCAGCCTGCCGCCAAAGATTCCCTTGCCTTTTCTAGACGGGTAGATCCCATCCCTCTCTAACAGGCCATATTCATCAAAGAATGCCCTATTGTCATAAAAGCCAAAACCCTCACAATGGCACCAGCCACGTAGCCAGGAGTTGATATGCATTATCCATCCATTTCTGGCTGCCTCCTTTCCTCTAACTGGTAAAATGGAGGAAAAAGATAACCTGGGCACCAATTTTTTTCACTTGCACCCCCAGGATTTTATAGTCTTCCTTAATTCTGCCCGGGTTCTGGCTTGCAGTGTCATTCATGCCCCCATGAAGGAGTAGCAGCGGGTAGTAGTCTGTACTCCTGAGAAGTTGTGGCACCCTCTTGGCAACATGTCGAACCTTAGCTCCCGGAAGGCAGCATACCTCATGTGACTCCTTGTCAGGATGGCAGATGTGTCCCTCAGTGTCCTTTAACAGAGGGTCACCCACTACTAGCACTCATCGTTGTATTTTACAGTATCTACTGTGTGCTGCTGGTGCAGGTCCTCCCGGCAGACCTTGCTCCTGGGTCTCTATAGTTGTTAAAGCTGCATACCTGTTATTTGTTGTGATGCCAGAGGGTGGAGGCTGAAGCATAGTCCTGCTTTTGTGCGTCACCAGAGTCCAAGGTGCCTTATTCTCAGTGGTATCCACTACAGGAACATGGTTATGAAACCAGCTATCTGTGTCTCCGCTCCTCTGATACTATGCAACCTTTTAACTGTTTCTTGCAACTCGGTCATCTGACATAACAGATCACTGACCTGTGCCCACTGTGTGCAAGTGCTTACCTTTCTGCCAGGAGAAGGCTCTGAGCACTCACTGCAACCTACCACCTGTACTGAAGTCTCCCTCCTTACCAGTTCCATCTGGGTGGATGCGTCAGACATCTGAGGGGCTTTCTGTGTAGGAGCACTGGTTTTAGCTCTGAGGTGAGTGCCCGCCATTTTGGCAGAGACCTTGAGCACTTCCCTGGGCTATGGACCAACAAGCAGGCTGCAGGGCCCTTCCTGCGCACCCTTCCATGTGAACTGCTGCGCAAACTGCCATGCCACTCCCTGACTGACGCACCACAGCCTGTTTGCCTGCCCTGTTCGCAGCACTCCTGGTCGATCATCTGAGGCTTTGTCTCAGGATGAAAACAGAAGCTGGTTTTCAGGAGCTGAGATTGCACAAATGAGGAAGGATCATTCTGGGCTTACCTTAAAGACATCACATTGGGTTGGACTGACCTTTGATCTGAACTATTGGGGCTACTCTTGTGTTTTCCCATACTGAACATGGACATTTATATTATTATTCTGTACCTTGGTCACTGTATTTTAAAATGGAGGAATGATGTCATGAAAGTTCCCTTAAAATCTTAAGGTTGAGATGAACATACAAAGGCAGTGTAGACAACTACCCACTGCTGTTTAAAAACAAAAAACCCAAGCCATGAGAATTAGACATATGAGGCAACAACTTATTTCCTGCTTTGCATGTAACGTTGCAGAAAATCCTCTGAATCATAAAGATGCAGACCACAAAATTTTTAGCTTCCCAGACTGTTCAGGAAGTGCCACCTTCATCAGATCCATAAATATTATGCTGATTGCAGAGGATCTTTGTATTAACATAAAGATAACAGCAAAAAGTTTTTCATGATGCAAGACTTTTTTAAGGTTGTTATAAAGGATTGTACATTCAAATATGAATGTCCAATGAAAGAGACAGACTGCATGCAGCTTAGAGCTTTCCTATAGGAAGTGCTTTCATTTATTTTTCTAGCCTATAGACAGCATCAAACTGACAGTATCACTTCATGCCAAGGAAAGTGTTAGTACACGAACATCTCTTGCTATCTTCTTTCCCCAAGGAAGTCTCTTTAGATGAATGCTGAAATGAATAATTTAAAGTGGGAAACCGTTGTAACTGCTAGAAATTAATCTATGTAGACCTATAATTAAATTCATTCTGACAGTGAATCTAGTTACATTATTTAATGTGATCTAATGGTTTATGTTAGTCATAGGGATAGAACAGTATAACAATGAATATCATATAAATAATTATTATACGTTGTGTGCCTAAATCAATGTAGCTAATTCTTAGCATAGCTAAAGCTATAAAATTACAAAATACCAGAGACATGAGGCAGAGAGGAGTCAGGGATTTTCGGGTGCAAAAGGTGGGAAGGAGCACCACGGGTGCCCTCCAACCAATAAATGTAATCAACTACAAATGCAATGATCATATTCCATTACCTTTTGTAGATATCTTTTTATTGGTGAAGGTAATGGAAGAGGAGTCTGGCACTTGGGTGTATTTCTCATCTCCAGATGTCTGAACAAAATAATCTGCCTCCAGATGGAGAGGTAGCAGATTCTGAACGTAGGGAGCTAATCTCTGATGTGCAGACATGAGATATACAGATTAATAACAGATAAGTGGAGAAACTCACTTGAGACTAAATGTAGAATGGAAGGCTACATCAAGTGTATCATGCATTGTCCTATCTAGATTCCTGTCACACCTGTAAGTACAGTATTTGAGGAAGACTGTAATTGATGGCTTAAAGAACATAAGTATACTGTCATCTTGTAACTTCCTTACGCATATGTAGTGCTAAGGAATTCCCTAGAGTTTCAATTATTTCAAACCAGCAAAGTAATTTGGCTTAAGAAATAAATGCCAAAGCCAGAATGCTGAAGGAATAAGCTAGTTTAAAGTGATGTATAAAACGTACTCCAAAATTAGGACTTCAGCTTGAGTGAAAAGTTGTCAAAATGCTCTGAAAGTGATCCTTGTTGATGCATTTGTATTTCCCCAAAATCTGAAGTTCTTTTCAATGAGTAAAAGCAGTTTCAAATTAATCCACTGAAAAACTTATGTCAGGCTGCTTCCTTACAACCATATGATTTTATTCTATATTCTTGATTCAACAACAGTGACACCTCTGAAATTATGACATTCGATGAAAAGCATCATATTTAGGCTATGAAGGATCTTTGGGTGTTGTGTCATATTCTTACATGTCTTTTGTGTTTAGTACTTAGGATTCCTATTTTCAGGATGGCTAGAAGTGTACATTTGAAATAAATAAATAAGCAGGCCAAAGAAAGCAAGTTGACAGGTCATCTGAGAGATTTTTAGGGCATTCAGAAAACCTATAAATATTGCTAGGCCTGCAATTAAACTGTGATAGTGACACTGGTTTAGCTTTTTCACTTTTGGTGGTTTTTGTATCTGATGTTCTTAGCACCTATTCCATCTGACACATGAAATTTTTGCCACGAAAATGCCAAGTTGTGAAAGCCCACCATGGTAACTCTTGGATGTGAACCAGTTCAGAGTTTAGAGCTAGATTTCATAATCTAAATCTACATCAGGAAGACAGTACAAAGAATGTTGGTTTAGAAGAACAATGCAACAAGCAAAACAGGGTTGCCCACAAGGTTGTCAGTACAGGTGAACCCACATTCGACTTACCCTGAAACCTCATAGTTTGGTACAAAACTGAACCAGATTCAGTTCTAGTTTTACACAGCTAAACCTGATGAAAGCTTAGAAAAGCTAGATGGCCGTGAGCATTCTCCTTCTTAATATGGCAAAAACAACATGAAGAAAAGTAAATTCTGGTACTAGAAACAGACAGCCATTTGTTCATCTTTTCTATACATTCTAACCAAAAGAAGATGTTCTTAATAAAAACATGGGAGATTTCTTTCTTAGTAGTGTGTAGGGGTTTTGATGTGTACCAGACTATTTCCTCATCTGGAATAGTTCAGTTTGATTGCCCTAATTTCAGTACTACAAGCAGAGACAGAAAAGAGTCTTGTGATTCTTTATAGCAGGACATCAAGCTTTCTATGTATGCTGGAGTGCAAACATATGACTGCGTGGAAATGAGGGAGTATATGCTCCAAAACAAAATGTACTGTATACCAACAGGAAGAATCTCAGCTGGTGTCAGTAGTAGTTGATGTTCAATTTGGTGTCTTCAAGTAATCTAGAAATTTATGTAGCTGGCCTTAGGGGTGTTTCTTGCTTAGAAACACCAGTGATTATTGCTTTGGATAAGAGGGGCAGAAGATTGTGTAACAATTGCTCAGGATACTCAACAGAAACAAATAAATCCTGCAGAAATGAAGTGGATGAAGACTTAATTTTCCCAGTATTGTAGACCTGAGCCTTACCAATAAAACAACACCTCTTTTTGATGGCTCGATCTGAAGTTTTCCAGCAGATCAGCCTGTGTGTCAAATTCTGCAGCTGGCTATAAATCTGCAATAAGCAGTGAGGCAAAATTTTCTAGAAACAGCTAGATATTTAACTCAATGTCAGCATTTTGAAAAAGTTGGTCCTGGTGGTGTGATTCTACTGCCAGGTGGCTTCACAGTGAAGAAAACTGGAATAAGCTCATGTGAAAAAGTGTGAATCTAAGCCATTGGGCAGGTGATGAAAGGAATAAAATTAGATACTTGAAGTAAATAATCTTCCTCTCTGAGTTGTGAGAAGCAAAGTTTAGATTTAACTGACAAACAGTGCCAGTAGCAGTGTTACTGGTTTTTTGGAGATGTTAAGTTTGGTGCAAGAGCTGGGTAAGTCATTGATGCATGTAGAAAATGTTCGTCTTGTAAATCTTTCAGTGACAATAGTGAGGAACAGTAGTTTGTACTCACTATGAAGATTTCCTAGGAAGGTCTCAAGGAGACTCACCAGTCAATAGTTAACTGTAGTAGAGGCTTCTGTGCTGCTTAAGAATTTTACTAGCAGAGTAAAAGCAGCAGCAAACTGAGATGAAGCAAACATTCTTCTCCTGTCATTATTACTTCAACATGCAAAGAAGGAGGTGTTTTCAAAAGAGATGGGGACATTGTCAACTGCTTTGTTGTGCTCTTAGTTTGCATTAAAGACAAATCTGGAAGACAGTGTAATATTTACTAACATAGGGCTTAGTTGACTACTTTTGAACAGCTTTGTTCTGCTCCTCCAGGAAGAAGTTTTCTTTAGATGGTGTCCCTTCTATCCTGTGGCACTGTTCTGTGGAGATGACAGAGACATGGATAACTATGGGTCTTTCTCTACATTCATAGGAACTACATTCATGTCAACCATGGAGTCAGCCTTCCTGGGCAGTTAACAGATGCAAAGCTCTTGGTATGGGTCTTGAGTAGTAATTATCTTGTGAGATTAGACTCACCAGGTGAAAGGCCAAGGAAGCAGACAAGAAAACATGGAAGAGGTCTTTGCTGTAATCAGGATAGCACAACTTTCTTCCCAAACTTCGCCCTCTCCGTCCTCTCTCTCCCACCATGTAGTAAGGACACTAGAGAAAGGCACGTTGTCAGAAGGTACTGTGGATCTTAATTTGAAGGAGTATCATTCCCTTAGGGGATAAAGAATTGGGTTCATTTGACCAGGTGGAGATTTGTGTGTATGGGCTGGTCATCTAGACTTTGTATAGGAGAAAGGTGCTTCTAGTGCATAATTTACACTCAACAGAAACTAGACATTTGAATTAGGTCAGCTGAAGGGAAGGTTAAAAGTGCAGATTTTTCTTCACTGACAAAAAAGATGTCTAGTCCAAAAGCAGACATATCTACCTTTTAAACATATCACATGAAGTAAGACAACTTTCACCTACTAAATGCCCTTTCTCTTGGTGGTCATCATTGCCAGTAGGCCCTAGTGGACCTCAAACTAATCCTAAATTACATTACCAGAAAGGAAGAAGATGAAAAAAATACTGAAATGTGAAATAGAGTTTTCTAAAAATTAGTTGCTGGGATCTTATTCTTGGCCCCACTGCCACTATAGGAAGTTCTGACACTGACCTGCTGGGCTCATTAATTCTCAAGACCTCTGGAGTTACAAAAAAATTTGTTAGTCATTGATAGAAGTGAGAGTCTGCAGGATACTGAGATCTCTGAACACCTGGCTTTTCCTTTAATTCATTTGCAGCTCTGATGCTGATTTGAAGCAATAATATTAATTAAAAAAGAAAAGCCACTTAAAAAAACCCAGCAGGCAAAGCATCAACACTGTCATAAGAAATAATGTGGCCTTATGATTTTAGTCTTGAGCAGGAAGAAGTAGCAAGGGAAAGATGTTGTACCATATATTGGGACAGGGAGTAAAGGAAATACTCAGGCCTCTCACCTCTAATGTCAAAACCAACAGGAGAATTGAGACAGAAAGTGGCAAGTTATATATGAATATCCTTTCAATGAATGAGGAGGCAGAGCAAGAAATGTTTTGGGCAGGCTGATGGATGAGACGAGCTATCTGCAAAGTGTTAATTCCTCTGTTGTTGAGTGGGTGGAGAGGAGAGACCTCTCTTATCTGGGAAGGGTTGTTAGATTTTTCACAACACTCTACCTGATGAATTTTTGGAGGAAGGTGATGCTATTTTTCTAGTTCTCTTGATCTGGATGACTGTGTTGTCAATCCAGTGAAAACTGTATGGAAAGAATGGCTCTGGTTTCATATCATTTAAGGAGCCTGTGAGTTTTAAAAAGGACTCTAACCTCCAGGGTCATCTTCTGTTGAACATAACAAGCAGTAGGGGAAGGAAGCGAGTGATGGGAGGAAGAAAGAAAGAAAGTGATGGGAGAAGGAGAGAAGAAACAGAGGGAAGAATAAAAGTAAGAAGAAGAATTAAAAGGGAACATCAAGAAGAAAGATGGATAACTGCGGATGCTTCTAGGAGCTTGGGAGACAGGTTGTTCTGAAGAAGAGCAGAGGAAGTTTGCCATTTTGATACCTTCTTCTTTCCCATTGATACTGTGAGTGAAAATATGCTGGAAAGGCTGTGCATAAGCAAGCTCTAGCAAGAGAAGAACAGAGTATGGTAGACAAAGTATGGATTACCTCTGTCCTGAGGGGTTGTTACAAACCTTTCAGTGGGAAAATACCTACCAAACTTAAAAACTCTCCTCTTCAGTTCTTCTTCTTAGAGGCTGTGCTCAACATCTGTGGCCCAGACAGCTCACCCGATCCTAGTCTCAGGACACGAGAAGCTCTGAATACGTTAGAGAGTTAAGAACCAGAGCACAATGGTACTCTGTGTTCTTCATCTTCCTGGGATACCTTGGAGCTGAGACTTGTCAGCATCAGTGGCCAGGAGGGTTTCAATCTGTTTGAAATAAACCTGACTGAAAACTTTCCACTGAGATATTGAGGCATTCTTTCCCAGGAAAAGACAGCTTTTGCAAAAGGCTGGAAGTCTGTGTGTATGCTTCTGCAAAAAAATGATCCCTTTCTTGGGAAAGGGGGAGAGAAATATTGAATGAAGGCATTTTTTGCCATGAAAACAGAAGTAGTTTCTCAAAGCTTGTATCTGTCTTTGGCCAAAAGGTTTTTATGGGTGTTTGTCTTTTTGGCAGCTGGTAAATATGCTGAACAGTTTTATGGGGAATAAAATTCTAACTGTCTACAGATTTAGTATTTCTCTTGCTGTTATCAAACTATGATTTCAGGTCAACTTAATGAAAACTAAATGTGATAAGAGTTTTGTACTTGAAGGTTAGTATTGTTATATTGCCTGTGGTTTTTTTTTTTAGACTTTGCTGTTCAGCCAGGAAAACAGTGTTGAGTGAATTTAAATTAAGAGGAAACATACCTGCACAAGGTTTACAGGGGAAAAAAAAAGGTTGGGGAGAAAAAGATTTACTGAATGCATCTATTCTAGTGTTTGTGATTGTGCTCTGAAATTACATTTCCCAGTTCTACAAAAAATAAAATAAAATAAAAAGAAAGATTGGCAATGACAGAACAAGAAAGCAAGATAAACACGAGATACAAACAAGTCCCTTCTAGTACAATTTCTTTAAAGTAGACTGCCGATTTAGATTATTTGCAGGCATCTAGGCATTGAGGCTATCAACACAAATATCTTAATTACTTTCCCACAGCTTTTACAAACTACTGCTTCTTCTTTATCTACTTTTTCTTGCAGATGTCTTGTTGAACCTTTCCTAACCAATTTACTTTCTGCCAGTTTGGAATTCTTCTCATTTCTAAAAGTTACTCCATTGCCTGTGATCATTTTGCACTAGCCCAGTAAGTTTTTTGTTCTTGATTGAGTTGTTACTGGAGTGGGAGAAGCTCGTATGTGTGTGGTCCATTCATTAGTCTGAATAAATGAGAAGGAATTTTCTACAGATGATGTGCTTGCCATCATTATTTTCTCTGCTTGAAGTTATGAACAAATCACAGAAGGATTCAGCATGTTGATCATGCAACCTTATTTCTCCTGCTGAACAGAGGGCTGAACAGAGAAAGATTTGTTCATGGTAACAAACCACCATAGAAGAGAAATAACACTCCAGTGTACAAGTGCATACATGAAATGTGTCTGATACCTATTCTGTTTGCTTAAGTGCTCTTCAGTTTTTGGGCCTTGGCTGCTGTGTGCTGAGTTTGTCTGAAAAATCTGGCTACTTTACTGAGATGAATAAATAAGGAAAGATTTCAAAGGGATCTTGGAAGCATTGTTCAGTTTTCAGAAAACGCTGTGGTTATTTTTCTGCATAACTGTGGAGTCAAATGCTAAAATATTTGTATTCAGTAGGAATGGTTCAAGAAGAGGTTAACTGTTTATTACTTTTGTATATGCCTGTGTGGAATGTATGTTTTATGTTTGAAAAAAATGTGACAAATGAAATCCTTTTTTTTCTTAAGCATCTTTGGTGCATTTTTTGTGAGGAAAACCAAGAATGTGAACATTGGGCAATAAAAATTGCCTCATCCTCAAAAACAGAGAAGAAATGAATCAAAATTGTTAGAGGAAACGTTGCTCCCAGTCTCTACATTAATATAAACATTTGTTAAGATTAAACCTTCCTGCCTTACTCCAATATGATGCAAAAAGTACAATTAAACTGCTGAGAAATGCCACAACATGGTGTCTGTGTATTAATATAGGCAGGGAAACACAAGAAGCTTTGAAAGGGTTCTTGTAGATAAATGATGAATCAGGAAATTAATGTCCTTACAGTGAAATCTTCAGAAAAGGCACATGCAGGGGCTGACTGGGAAAACAGGATTTCTGTTGTATGAACAAGTGTTTCAATGCTTGTTTTCATCCTAAACATGAGAGACAGAGATGGCAGAAATGTTAACATATTGAAAATGGTGTCATAAATACTTCTGGTAGAAAAAAAAATGTTTTGGAAATAACAGTGTTGGGTTTCATGCTGGTTGATATTAACTTAGAAAGGACAGTCCTGCTCCAGTATTTCAAGTGAGGTGTAATGCTGATACTGCCACTCCTCTTCTCTGAACCAGGCTTTCTGACCATGCTCCCTCATAGGAATACTGCCATGTTCAATATTGTCTCATGAAAGCCAAGCAAATAGAATTTGTGCCAAAACATCAATTTTGCTCAATATTTTCTGATTTCATATTTGTCTGTTACTGTTTCTTGGCACTTTTTTGTTCATTCTTATTTTTTATTTTCCATTTTAAATTAAAAAAACCCCAAACCTGTAATTGAAGAAAATAAAACAAAAAGGGGAGAATTTGACTTTTAAGTGAATGTTAGGGTTTTTTTCAGTGATTGAGGAGACTATAATAAAAAGCTTGATCTTTTTGCCAGCAATTTAGCTGTGGGTACAAAAGTGAGTTTGCAGTAGAGTGGTGTTGTGCAGTGCAGTGGAGTACTTCTTGTCCAAGGGGATGATATAATAACAAAACAGAGTTTTCATCAAATGATGTGTTGTCATAAAACTCAGGACTATCTGTATGACCAGCAGTTCATAATAAAGAGCAATGGGTGTATAAAGTCTTTAAAACACATTTTGATTCTGAAATGAGTCATGAACAAATATATGGGATGTTACTTTCACCTCCACAACATTTCTGTAACCTGAAATGGGATGAATTTAATGGCACATAAAGTCATGTAGCTAGGATATGAAATGAGGAACATCATGAAACTTAGGTCCTTGACTGTACTCCTGTAGAGGACCGTTACTGAATGTGGTTTGTCTCGACATTGCCATCGCACCACCATTTCCCAACGTCGGCATCCTGCTCCAGAAAGCACCATCCTTGCGGTCTGCAAACGAACATCACCATGTGCTTGTGCAAGGACCAGAGTGCGGGAAAAGCAGAAGGAGGCTTCCTGAGGAGGCAACACATATAGCACAAACTGCATGTACACGATTGCGATCTGCGCATGAGCATGAGACCTCTATAAAAGGGAACGCGCACTCTGGTGAAGGGGCTTTTCCCTTCTTCCTCTCCTCCTTGTGTATCTCCTGGAACCTGCTTTGGCAAAGCCTGCGACACCTGGAAACCGTAGACAGAGCTAACAGCTGAACTCGGAGTGGTGATAGCCAGATTCCTTCCCGACTTGAACCCTCTTTCTCTCTATCTCTCTATTTCTCTCTGTCTCTCTCTTCTTCTCCTCTCTTCCCTTTGCTCTTCCTCGCTCTCCCAGTTGTCTCTTTATATAGTTCCCTCCTCCCTGTTCATTGAAAATAAAGCTGAAAAGTTATGCGACATTTGACTCAATCCAGTGTCTTAATCTTGTCCCTGGGATCGTAATGAAACCTTCCTGAAATTGGATCGGGATAACTCCCCGGGGATTCCCAGGTACTGCTTTCAGCACAAGTTGGCTCTCTTGCCCTTTGCAGCTTTACCTTAGCCAGGTCAGAGGAAGGCCCATCATGTTGCCCTTGATTTGGAGGGCTTAAGCTGGGTACCTTTCTTCCCATAGCGTCTGGCCAGCTGAGGGGTGTGGATTGCGAGCCCAGAGTATCAGGATCTGACACAGGAATTTCCACCTGAAAACAGGCTTATGAGGCACCCAGCAATACTCAAGCGAATGGAGCAAAATTGGTACCTCTGCTTCAGAAACAGGATCCTAAACAGTATGTTTACTGTATGAAGAAAGTGTCAGAAAAATAAGATTGCTGGCAATGTCAATAGCTACATAAATTACTTGATAACAATCTTCCAGACTTGCAATGTTTTTTATCTCCAAAATGTTTCACCCATCTTGCTTCTGAACAGAATTTTTGCTGATTTGAAACAGCTCGTAGTCATATTAAAAGGTTGCGTAAATGTTTCCAAGCATTAACAGCACCGAGTTAAAAATTTTTTTAAACATTTTATACTAAAGAGAACTTCTTTTCAGCCCCAAACTGTGACAGGGCCAGTTGTGTTTCCTCAAGAAAGATTTTTGCCAAACTGTGAACAAACAAACCAACCCCTCAAAATCCAAGTTTCCAGTGTTGAATGACAGCCTTTTTAACTTGTTCCCACTAAAAGAAGGCCTGTGGTTCCTGGGTGGGTCCCAGCTCTGTTCTGTTACTCTCTACTTGGTAGATCTAGCCCTGCAAAACATTTTTCCTGCTTTCAAGTATACATCTCCTTGAATGCACTCAGCTAACATACCATTAGCCACTGGCATAACTACTGTAGATCAGAAGTGCTTTGAGAATGTTATATCCTACAATATTTGCTCTGACAAGGCCTTTGCAGATTCTGTTTGGGGCTTTCAAGCTGCTCAGAAAGGGAAAGAAACAACCCCTGTTACATGCAGGACTTTTTCTGTGCCTTGGAGAGCAAAGTGACTCCCTGGCTCTGAGGGACCCTTTGTGCTGAAAAAAACCTCCCCCCCAACCCACTATCATCATGATTCTAAAATCTCTACTATAGTGGTGATTAGACTTTTTAAGCAACTCTTGTGGTTTTGGCATCCATGAAAGGAATTTAATTGATCCACCAGTGCTGAGTTAAGCAGCTGAAGCGGCCACAAGGAACTGCCTGGCTCCTAGCTCTCTGTGGAGACAGGAGGAGATCCTCAACAGCTTGTCCACAGTAGCTGATGATCTTATCCCTTATGGTTTTTTGCCAAAGCATAAGGCTGTGGGCAAACATAATCTTTCATCTTCAGCTGTGCTATGTGAGCAGGGTACTTCCTCGAGCTCCTCATGTCTGAAGGAAAGCTTGTGCAAGGTTTAGCTAAGGGCTAAATTACAGGCAATCCTCCTCCTCAGATGAGAAATGCAGCAGTCAGATGACAAAAAAAGCACTAATCCAGTGTGAATGTGACTGTATTTGTTCAAATAGTTTGACTGATCTTTAAGGTCCCTTCCAACTCTAACCATTCTATGATTCTATGATTCTATGACTCTGTAAGCACAGGTATAATGCCAGATCAGGTCCCCTCAGCTGAGGGGAATCAGTGTGGTGCTGCTGCATGACCCGGCAAGATCCTGTCCTGATGCTGAGGAGTTTGTGCCAGGAATAAGGCTGTGATTCTAAATCCACTGCTGGCTGCATGGTACAGACCTTATTTTAAATGTAAAATAGCTGCATGAATCACTATTTTCTTTTGAGGTTTGGTTTGGTTTTGTTCTTTTTTTTAAAAAAAGCCCTTCTTTGAGGTCAGCTGGAGAATGTTTCTGCTCAGATTTAGCCCATTCAGATTTTTTGCCGGCCATGAAACTATTTTCTTTTAGATCAGCTGCTTGTTTCACTTCCTTGACATGAGCAGATCACAGGGTCTTGAAAGCATTGCCCTGTGAGTTATAGGGAGAACAGCTAAACGGGAAAGGTGAGCTCATGAATACAACAGAAAGCTCAAGGCTCAATTCCCAGGTAAATAACAGTTGCTGACAATGTCCCATTAATAGGTATTTTCACCACAGGGGTCTTGTGTGTCTTTTCTCTAACTATGCGGTCAAGTAAAAACTGCAGTCTTGAGCACTTAGTATGACTGTCTCTTTGGCACATCACATAGCTAATTTTTGCAGTGGTGTAAAGTTCATGTTCCAGCACTATACTGTCACTTATGAGAGTATATGTAATGTGCTTCTTAAGTGATTGCTGTTCAGTTGGAGTCGACGAGCTCAAGATAAATTATAGCCTTCTGCGTCTTATCATTTTCCTTTAAGTTTTGTTTCCACAAAATATACTGTTGAACAGTCTTTTCAGAGTCCTAGCTCAACTTCCATTGCCCCTCGCTCTAACCAGGTATTTTAATAAAGGCTATAATCAAGAAAATAGAAGTGGTTTGCACACTACAGCCTCTTATATTTTTACATCTGCTTTATGGATAATAAATGATGACAGGGCCTACAAGCTGTTAGACCCAGCTATTTCTGTGCTCTACTTTCTTAAATGTTGTTGGGGCTGATTGCATGCCCTTCCCTGACACAAGATGAGTTCTCTCTTCCAGCAAAGTGTGAACCACACACAGGAAAGAGTGTTTCCTGATGTTGGGTTTCATTGCACCTTTCTTTACTGTTTTACTGTAGTGAAGCATACAGAGCAATGCAGGTATCTGAAAGTTGTGTTTCTTAAAGGTGTGTAATACTGTTCTTTTTTGCTATAAAACCCTGTAGGCCACAGGTGTAATGCTTTTTTGTGTTTATTTCACCTATATGTTGATTTGATCTACAGATTGATTAATTCTCAGAGATGTGCAATTATTTTCATCCTAGACCTCAGCTAGTGTAGAAGTGAGCAGGCTCCTGATATCAGTCCAGTTATTCTCCTTTGTGCTGACCAGGATATGGGCTGTTGTTTCTGGGCAGAGGAAAGGAATTGCATTTTGCACTGGATGGTGAAATTTGGCTTCACTCCAAAGCTGAGAATGTGGCCTGACATTATTCCATAGAAGATATTTTTTAGTGGAAAAAATTCATTATTTAAGCTTTTCTTAAAATATTTTGCTAGTGGTGTCATTTCAATGTTGACTTTATAACTAATTCATGTCTAACAAAGGAATTGAAATGAGAAACTTCTTCAGACTGAAAAATCAATGTTACAATCAATAATTTTTCAGAATGTTTTCTTAAAAACATTCAAAAAGAACAAGAGATATTCTATTTTGCTCCGCATAGTTTCAGAAATGTGATGCTCTCAGCCTCTTTGTCTTATGGTTGAACTTTTAGATAGAGAGGCAATTCCACTTTTGGGGAAGTTGTAATATTTAATTATGATTAGGAAGAACTTGGCAACCTGAACCTCTAAAGCTGTGAAATAAAGCAAGATCCTAATTTTTTTTCTCTTTTTCTTGTTTTCTTTTTAAATACTTTTCATCCCAGACAGCCTGATTTCTCAGCAATCTCAGGATTTGTGATAGCCTGGCTTTTGATCCCCTTCTCCTCCATTTTCTTCATGCCATAATTATTCTTGTGTGGAACTACTCCTTTAACATATGATGAACGTGTAAGCTTCAGTACTAATCACTGAACCCTGAAATGTTTCTTTATAGATCATCCCTGCTCTCTCTGTCACCAATGGACCCATACAGTCAGTTTTTCAGTCTCTCTTGCAGAGACTGTCTTGTAGAAAGACTGCAATTTGCAGGATCATGCTCAGCTCACCCTGGCTCAGGAGCAGAACAACATGACTTCAACCAAGGAGCTCTCTGAATCATCCAGCAGCAGCCGGCAAAGTTCTGGTAGTTCTGGTTGTGTGACTGAAATCTAATGACTCTGGGATCTTTGGCAAACTGGCTGTGTGTGCTTCATCTGCTGTGGTCCCCCTTCCCTCATGGCATGCCTTGTTGTCCTGTCTGGGAATACTTACTTTTGTGCCATGCTTTCCACCCTATTGCTCCCACTTGATAGGACAGAGTAACATCTTCAGCCCCTACAGCATGAGGTACCATAGCAGATCTGTAGGATCAGGCCAGAACCAATGTGGAGGCAAATTTTCCTGCCTCTGCCTGCAATGGTTCTTCCCACCTCTGTCTGAAGCATCTGTTGTTGGCCGTTCTTAAAAATAAGGGACTGAGCTAGATGAATGCAGCCTGTATTCCCAGTCAGCACTGTTTGTTAATGAACAAAGGAGGACCTGCTGTTTGTTCACTTTTCACAATGCTTTATCATTTGGGAATGCCTTTTACATTGAGAAAAAAATATTGAAAGCACCTGAGGCATTTAGACAGGCTCAAAACTCCAAAGGAACCTTTTTACTTAGATGTTCTGCTGGCTGAATCAAATAGAGTGATAGAGGTAATATATGTTAATTTATACCACAGGGTGTCCATGCCAGGTTGCCTCCAGGTATTTCAGGAAAAAAACAGCATTCAATTAAATTCAAACTCACTTGTGTAGAGGCAATACATATACCAGAATCCTGCAGATAATGAATGAAAAGAAAAAGAAAAACTTGATGGAGTGTAAAGAAGGCATGTTTTGCTGTGTACATCCAGTGTGCTTCGGGGTGTTGTGATGTGAGTGCCATAAATCTTCAGAAAGAAAATTCACCCTTTCCTGACTTGCTATGAGGCTTTAGCACTGTTTACGCTGCTCTGCCTCAGATGCCTACCATACGGACCTGGTACATGCTCATACCAGTGCTCACAACAGCCTTCTGCAAAGAGAGGGGTGATGCTTCTTCTGAAGAATGTGCTGGTTCCAGGACAAGGTGGTCATGTATTCTGGAGGAGGATGGCTGCTTTTAATTACAGGGACAGTGTACCTGTACTAATCCTCCTGGTATTCCCCTGTCCCAAAAACCTCTGTTCTGCTTCACTGCAATTTATCCTGAGCCTGCCTTCCTCCCTGTTGTGGTTTAACCCCAGCCAGCAAACAGAACCACTCAGCCACTCACTCACTGCCCCAGTGTGATGGGGAAGAGAATCAGAAGAGTAAAAGTGAGGAAAAACTCGTGGGTTATGATAAAGACAGTTTAATAGCTAAAGCAAAAGCCATGCACACAAGCAAAGCAAAACAAGAATTCCCATCAGCAGGCAGATGTTCAACCATCTCCAGGAAAAGAGGACTCCATCACATGTAACGGTTACTTGGGAAGACAAAACACTGTAACTCAGAACACCTCCTCCTTCCTTCTTCTTCCTCCAGATTTATATATTGAGCATGATGTCACACAGTATGGAATAATCTGTTCAGTCAGTTGGGGTCAGCTGTCCCTGGCTGTGTCTCCTCCCAACTTTTTGTGCACTCTCACCCTGCTCATTGGCAGGGCGGTATGAGGAGCAAAAAAGGCCTTGAGTGCTTAGCGATAACTAAAAACACCAGTGCACTGTCAAAAGTATTTCTTGTCCTGAATCCAAAACATAGCACTATACCAGCTGCTAGTAAAAAAGTTAACTCTATCCCAACTGAAACCACAACACTCCCCAAGTCAGGCAATCAAGGAGAGAGTCTGCAGCCCAGGTTGCATCCTGAATGTGGTGAGCAGAACTGGGCAAAGTCATCATCACATCAAAATTCACTCCGCAAACTGGATCTGCCCTTAATTTCTTTCGTATCATGGAAGCTCAGGTCAAAATCACTGACGTTCCAAAGTGCTTTAAGGAAACCCAGGGTTAATTGTGGTTGGTTTGGAAACTATATAGGATCCACATCCCTGTGTAGCCTCAACCTGACGTTAGGTTAGAGTGCTTGCTTTGAATTTTGCTGTCCCATGAGGGTTTGGGAACTATGAAGCACATTGGTAGCACAGGCCAGATCAAGATGTTTTATTGTGTGTGCATTGGGAAACCTACTTCCTCCTCCAGGATTTAAAGGAAAAAAAAAAGAAAAAATTGGTTTTGTGAAATCACTTATGATTTCTTTCTAGGTCCTGGCTCTGCACCTTAGAGTGGTAGATAGCCTTGAATTCTCCAGGGATGTGACAATCCAGCAAGAAGTTGTGGTCTTACTGCTACTCTCAGTCACTGTAAAGGAAGTTCTGACATCAGCAGTAAGCACTGCCTTCTGGAGTCCTACTTTATTGGATCAGGAGGGGGAGAGAAGTTTATGCCGTTTGGGAGGTAAGTACGTCTGTCCTATACTCTCACCAATAAAGGAAAGGCTCCAAGCATACAAATCAGAAAGGAGAATGTGCTCACAGTAGATCTGGTTGAAAAACACGCCAGATGGGTTGGGCTGACTGGTACGTGTTGGAGTCAATTTGGGATCAAAGACAAAAGACAGATGAAAAATGGAAGACCATCTCAGGAACTACACGGGGGAGGTGATTGTTTTAATCTATTTTTTTTTTTTAATTTGGTTTTATTATATCAGAAGCTCTTATGCTTGTGTGGTGGCTTCCTCACTGTCTGTAAGACCATGTGTGTGTTTTCAACCAATGTCAGCATTTCAGTACAAGGAATAGAAATTGTTTTTTACTATATGAAATGACTTCCAGCAGTAGGATACTGGAGATGCAGAGACAAGCAGTGATGTATTTTGGAGATGACTGCATGAGGAATAGGGAGACCAAGAACACAGGGGAGCAAAGTTTTTGGACTGAAGAATTTTTTTATTAAAAATTAAAGATTCAGCAGTGTAGTACATGTATATCTAGCAATCTTGCCAACTTGTCTCGGATACAAAAGGATGTGAAAAGTCAAAATGTTATGTCAACATTAAGTGCAAATTTTTTGAGTTATAATAGAGCTTCATTCTGATGATTCAGAAAAAACAATAACCAAATCAGTTAAACCAGTGGCACATAATCATTCCCATGAAAATGGAAACCGAAATGTTGATCCCACTTAAGCGTGATTTTTGGGGAATTTTGGAAGGCCTGGGGGCCCTACAAATGAACTCAGGAGGGCTAGGCTGTGGAAAGAGCTCTGAGTGGAGAGACAAACAGTTTAAGAAAAACATCATAGGCTTCAAAAGCATTTGGTTCAGCTTAGGCTCATCTGCAGAAGAGTTTTGACTCACTAAAGACTTATGAGAAAGTGTAAGGAAAAGGGACGGTGTGATCCTGGGAGAAACTGAATGCACACCTACCGTTTTACGGAAGGACTGTCTTTTTCCTTCTCTACTGTTGCTAGATAATTAAAATACACCTATGCATAAGAAAACTTTTATCTTCCCGGAATGAGAGAAGCATTGAAGCCCTGGGAAAAGGCATTTAATGCATTTTTGAAAGTATTAAAAAACCTTCCATAGGATTCAAAACAATTTTTAACTTATCAGTGCCTACGGAAGGAGTAAACCTCCAGCTCTTATTTTGGATTTCCTCAAAATTATTATCTTCTTGCAGTTATTCAGAGTTCCCAGCAGGATGAGAACCAAAGTTTGGGATAATCAAAAGTTCAGGGTGTCATGAAGGGATGAATAAGGATGCTAGAAGGATGTTTAGGAATGATGGTTGATTTGCAATGATGATAATGGTAGTGGATGGGTTAGCTGGCATGTAGGAACAGTTCTGTACTATGGCAAAAACTTCAACTAAGTGCCACATAAGCTGTCACTCCACATGTCTGGTTGACTTGCTCTCTTGAGACTGAATTGCACAGCCCTTGGCCTGTGCTTCCATTTCCAAGCAGCAAGAGTATTTATGTGGCAGCTTTCAGACTCATCTCCTGCAGCAGAGAGAGCCTGCAGGCGGGCTCCCTGTTATGGGGGAGTGCTCTTCAGCAGCTCTTGCACAAGACGAAGAGCAGTCTCCCATGCTCAGGACTCTGCACTGAGGCAAGGTGAAATGCAAGTCTTTCCAATCATGCCAGTCATGGTAACCCCTCAGCATGTTTGTGATTACTGACCTGCCTGTGTATCCCAACAGCAGTACTTCCCCAGCCAGGTGTTTAAATCAGGATCTTAGGCAGGTGAGCTGCAGGTGACGACCTAGATAATGGGTTACTTATGTGTGTGTTTTTCAGGAATATCTTTTGTATGGTCATGTTTGATAGGCTTTAGTCTTTTATTACTACAAGTTGCTTTTACAGTGTTTTGTTTCAGCTGTTTTGTCTTACTGTGAAGTTTTTCTCACCTGGCTCAGGAGAGAACCTGTTTGAAACAATCTGTCAGAAACATGCAGATATCCTGATCCAAACATTCATTGCTCCAAAAGGCAATCTCCTTTCAAACTGAGGGTTTTGCTCTGTCCTTGAGAGAGACAGAAGCTAGTTGCAGAATGCAGATCTGTAGGAAGGTTTTCAACACCCTGCTGTGTGATGGCCTATACCTTGGATTTAATTTCAGGTCACTTTCTAGCACTGGGTATTTAATTTCTCATCTGTTCTGTGAGTCCTACTTTACTGTACAATTGTTGATGCCTCTGAAAGCTCCTGCCAACCATTTGCCATCTGTTTTAAACTAAAACCATTTAGTTTCTCTTGATGTGAGACAAAACCATCTGATATGCAAATACGAACAGTAGGTGGCCAACTTATCTCTGTTTAATGTAAAAGAAAACTCACAAACAGTATGCAGGGGCTTTGGTAATGTTCTCCATCCATAGACCCTTCCAGAGAGTCTCATTTAAAGCTAAGTGCAGCCAGCTCCTGGATGCGCAGGATTATGGCTCCTCTCCAGCTCAAGAGACTGTTCTTTCATCATCACCACTCTTCATTTCAAGTATGCATGAAAATGTGAAAAAACTTTGTTTTCTTGTTCAAAAGGATTCTCAGATTTCTTAATTTGTGAGTCTTTAAAATGTTTGTCCTTATGCTATTGAATGTTCTTTAAGTGCCCCTGGTGTGAATGGAGAGGGAAATGACTGCTCACCATGTCTCTTACAAGAGGAATAAGGGCTGTCAGGTGAAATTAGCAGGAGGTAGGTTGAAAACAAGCAAGTAGAGCACAGTTCCTGTGTGTGGCACTCTTGGCCAAAGCTACACTGGCTGCAAAGAGTTTAGGACATTCAAGTGGAGACAGGAAAAGTTAGTGAAGAGAAGTACACTGTGATGGTTTCTAAGACATAAAAACAATGTCCAGCTCAGGAAGCTGGAGGTTGGGGAGCTTACAACAGAAATGACGCTGTATGTTTGACTTATTGTGATATTCCTCCCTAGAATATCTCTTTTGGCCACTCCCAGGATCCAGAGGCCTTTGGTCAGAGCTATCACAGGCTAGAGATGCAGGGTGGGATGAAGGGTGAGGCACAGGATTGACTGTGCTTGTCGATGGTCTGTGAACATCTCTATTGGATACGGCATGGAGGGCAGGCGTTAAATCCTGCTGTTGTAGACATGTACTGCACTATGCCTATGCTGTCATCTGGGGGAAGTTTTCCTTCTGACAAACTGACAGTGACAGCTATGTGACAAAGAAATCCTCTCCAAGCTTGCTTTGACTGAAAGTGACCTCGGCTTTCAAAAGTGCCTTGCATTCTTTCAGGCCATTTTCTCAAATTAGGGATTTAAAATAGAGACAACAGTGAATTACTTTATACCAAAAATACACATTTCAGTTGAGGTGAATCAACATGAGCAACAGACAAATCAATAATGATGCATCATAAAAGCTAAAATCTGTAGGAATGCTGTTTTCTGGTGGTACTGGATTTTAACTGAAATAGTGACTCACTATTTGAAGCACTCCGGCACCAGGGAAAAGACCTCAGAGCAGGTCCCAAATTGATTAATTTTGCTCGGCCTCTTAGGTTGGGCTCCTGCTGGTACAGCTGGAAGAAGAGGCAGGACTAAAGAGGAAGGTGAGGAGGGCAGTGAGGCAGCTGTGGAGGGAGGAGGGAGAGTTGGGAAGCAGTGGCAGGATCTGGTTTGGAAATTGAGGAAGTGAGAGGAGCAGCTGCCTAGAAATCTACACAGAAATAGAAAGGTCTCCAGAAACCATGCCAGTTAAGAAAAAAAATGTCCTAGACAAGTAGCTGTATAAGGGAGGAGGCAGACCAGTCTGTAGTGTGTTTCATTGTGATGAAATAAAATGGCCAGTCTGCAATCTCTGGTCACTCAGGAATCAGGTCAGATTTATGGTTTTACAAGCTACTGCCCTCAATGTTTCTGCCATGCTTTTTAAAGTAATCTAATGACTTAAGGGAATATTTTTCAAAAGTTATCATTGGGGGATTTGGGAGCACACATCTCACTTCCTCTCAAAGGCTCTTTTGCTCCCAAATAAAGCTCTCTTGAAATCTCCCTAGTAACCTTTATTTATGATAGAGCCCAATTGTAATGGTTACATCTTAATATTTCCCTTTCACTTATGAAATATTAGTGATCATTTTATCTGCTTAAAAGATAAAGGATAATGGCACAAATTGTATTTCTTCCAAGTCACATTTTTAGTATTAGTTCCTAGCCTGCATTTTTCATCATTCCTGATTTGTGAAATATAACTGAGTCAGTGATAGAGAGAAGGAGGGAACAAAGGGAAATCAAAACTGTATTTGATCACTATAGGGATATGTATCAATTCTAAACCAAAGGCTTCTGGCAGCTTCCAAAAAAAAGATACACAGAAAGAAATTGTATTAAGGGCAAGTCCTCTGCACTTGCATTCGAGATCATCATTAACAATAATTGACAGCACAAAATAAGGGATTCTCAGGGGAGTATGCATCCTTCAAAGATAAGGTAATGATGTCGTATGTTGTGAGTGATTACATGAATTGATGCCTTGGTCACAGCACTTCAGAGAAGGCACTAGCAAATCAGTGTATTATGCTGATATTTTGAAAAGGATGCTCTGTCCACATGTGCGTACATGTTTCTAGAGCAGAATTTTCCTACCTGACCCCTCCTCCTTTTTCTTAATTTTGTCCTAACTTAGTACACTTGAAGACATATTGTTGATACTGGCACCTAGCAGGTAGAGGAGAAACTGGTGCAGTTCCTAGGACCATTCCTAGTGCAGAGATCCTGCACGAATGTGATGTCAGTATAAAGTTTCTCAATTCAACCCAAAACACACTGGGGGAAAATGAGAGTGCCTATGCAGGGTAGGGAACTTGCCTTGTTTCCTGCCACTCAGGAAAACTGAAAGTCAAAGGGGGCTGGCCTATAAGTGTGGCTGTATCCACTAGTTTGTAGTTCCAGAACAGGATACAGACTCCAAAAGAAGAGACAAGCACTCGCCAAAGGGGCCTGAGTGACATTAGAGCTCAGTACTGAAAATTTTTTTACTTAAAACTTTGAATATCATCCAACTCTGTTTAAATCAAAGGGAAACGATTTTAGTGGGTTTGGGGCTGCAAAATTCTTGTAGCTTTCCAAGACATAGTACTTCAGTCAGCCTGGTGGTTTCATCTTAATTTGCTGGGTTTCCCTTTTGGGAAGAGGACAAATCTTTCCTTACTTCTAAGCAGAAAGGCTAGACTTTCAGTTGTCTACAAATCAAGAGTCCTTCAGTCTGGTTAGCCCAGTTGATTCCAGGTGAGGCTCAGGTCTAGTGACTGATTGATTTATAGTCAACAGCAAAATTAGAAGTCAGTTTTAAAGCCAGTCTGTCTGTTTGCAGTTGGGGGAAAGGGGGAAGAAGTAGCTTTCTATTCTAGAATGTGAGATAGCAGCCAACTCAGCTGTTTCAATATTACAGTCTCTGACTCCATGCTGCTCAGAACTGTGTATCAAATAGAGGTGCTGAACAATAAATACAGAATCATAGAATGGTTTAGGTTGGAAGGGACCTTAAAGACCATCTAGTTCCAACCCCATGCCATGGGCAAGGACACCTACCACTAGACCAGATTGCTCAAAGCCCCACCCAACCTGGCCTTGAACACTTCCAGGGATGGAGTCTCCACAGCTTCCCTGGGCAACCTGTTCCAGTGTCTCACCACCCTCATAGTGAAAAATTTCTTCCTGAGATCTAATCTAACTCTACCCTCTTCTAGTTTGAAGCCATTACCCCTCGTCCTATCACTACACTCCCTGATAAAGAGTCCCTCTCCAACTTTATTGTAGGCCCCCTTTAAGTGCTGGAAGGCTGCAGTAAGGTCTCCCCAGAGTCTTCGCTTCTCCAGGCTGAACAACCTCAACTCTCTCAGCCTGTCCTCATAGCAGAGGTGCTCCAACCCTCTGATCATTTTTGTGGCCCTTCTCTGGACCTGCTTCCACAGGTCCATGTCTTTCCTGGGCTGAGGGCTCCAGAGCTGGACACAGTACTCCAGGTAGGGACTCACCAGAGCAGAGTAGAAGGACAGAATCACCTCCCTCAACCTGCTGGCCATGCTTCTTTTGACGTAGCCCAGGGTATGGTTGGCTTTCTGGGCTGTGAGCGCACACTGTCAGCTCATGTCCAGCTTTTCATCCACTAGTACCCCCAAGTCCTTCTCCACTGGCTGCTCTCAATCCATTCATCCCCCAGCCTG